>JAODAL010033587.1:0-45381 GCA_025379985.1 Phyllomedusa bahiana | reverse complement strand
CCCTTTATATAGGCTGCAAGCAGTTAGGGACACCCTTTAGGTAGTATACAGGCAGTTAGGGCTTCCCATGCAGTAGTATACTGGCAGATAGGGCCTCCTTTAGGAAGTATACAGGCAGTTAGGGCCTCCTTTAGGTAGTATACAGGCAGTTAGGGGTCTCCTTTAGGTAGTATAAAGGCAGTTAGGGCCCCTTTAGGTAGTATACAGGTAGTTAGGGGCCTCCTTTAGCTAGTGTGCAGGAAGTCAGCCCCCCCTTTAGCTAGTGTGCAGAAAGTCAGGGCCACCCTTTAGCTAGTGTGCAGGAAGTCAGGGCCCCCCCTCTTTAGCTAGTGTGCAGGAAGTCAGGGCCCCCCTCTTTAGCTAGTGTGCAGGTAGCCAGGGCCCCCTGTAGGTAGCCAGGGCCCCCTTTAGGTAGTCAGGGCCCCCTTTAGGTAGTCAGGGCCCCCTTTAAGTAGACAGGGCCCCCTTTAGGTAGTCAGGGCCCCCTTTTAGTAGTCAGGGCCCCCTCTGGTAGTCAGGGCCCCTTTTAGGTAGTAAGGACCCCCTCTGGTAGTCAGGGCCCCCTTTAGATAGGCAGGGAACCCCTTTAGGTAGTCAGGGCCCCCCTTTAGGTAGTCAGAGTCCCCTTTAGGTAGCCAGGGCCAGTCCCATTTTCAGTAGCTTGTTTTAATTAGTAAAGAAAAATTGGTGACAGATTCCCTTTAAAGCTAATCAATGTGGTGAAACTACCCGTATAAGCTAATTTCTTTTATGAAAGCCATAAGCAGAAATTATAGCAAGTCTGACAATTCATTAGTAAATCATTAGATTCTCTGCCAAGATTAACTCATGTCATAGATAAGACTTAACCAATTATAAAAAGAGGAAGCGTTATATAAAATGAAACTTACACAGAAAGAACATATTACAAGGAATTCTAAAAATAGTTTACAATAAAATTGCCTCTTCTTATCATAACCCGTGGGATGTGTTCATTTCTAAAGCAAAATACATCCAAGGTAAAAAACAAAAAAAAAAAAAATAGAAGTGTGTTGGCTACATACAGTATAAGACAGCAAAATATTGTATTGAGCAAGGCTCCAAAGAAAGGGGTGAGTTTTTGCACATCCTAAATAGTTTATACAAGTTTTAATTTTTAGAACAATTCTGCCAACACAGTTTTCTGTAATCCTTGAGTTTTTATTCACTGGACTTGCTGCTCACATTTTACCTGTCACTTATGATCCCATTTGTGAAGTGAAGGTTTTTGTTTCACATTGCAGATTTTCATGCAGTGAAAATAAAACACAATAAGGCCCGGTTCACACGGCTTATTTCCGACCTAATTGCAGGGACGGATTTCGCCCCGCAATTACGCCGGCAGCCGTGCAGCAGGGCGGGGCGGGGGCGGCGCGGGGGTTCCAGCAGCTCGCCGGCCCCATAGACTGTCATTATCTACGGTGCGTACGCGACGTAAATAATTCACATGTCACTTTCTCCCCCCCCTCCCCCCCGCGGCGGATTCGCCGAGCGGGGAGGAGAGACAGAATCCATAGTTCTCTAAGAGAACTGTGGATTACCGTAGTTACTGGGACTGATTGGAGCCGTACTGCAGCGCAATTACGTTGCGCAGTACGGCTCCAATCAGTCCCATTTTAAGCCATGGGAACGAGGCCTAATGGTTATGTGTCAGATCAGTAAGTTTAATATTTCGATATAACGTAGTCTGAAAGTGTCACATTAGTTACTTGCGGTGCAGGAATGACCATGACAGCACTCAAGATCAACAGCAGGATGTTGTTACAACTCCACATTCCATGATAGAAGAAGGTTTTAATACATCATCTATGATAGCCCTGATAAAGGACTCCAAAATGTAAAAAATATAAGGCCACATGTATGAAAACTGTCTTGGTCTAAAATTCACTTTTTTTGCCCATAGCAATCAATCAGAGTGCCCCTTTCATTTTTCCAGAGCACTATATGAAATGAAAGGGGAATTCTGATTGGTTGCTATGGGCAAAAAAGTGAATTTTAGACCAAGACAGTTTTCATACATGTGATCCATAATTTTTGGATTTTTTTTTCTAGCATCCTCTTTTACTGCAACAGATTAAAAAATTTGTACTTTCACTGTAAAGGATTAGATCCAATCTCACCTCTGCACGAAACGTGCATTGAGATCATAGCCTCTGCTGAGAGATTTATAGGCAGGGGTATGAATTACAGGAATCTTATGATAGTTCAGATCACTTTTTTCCTATAAACCTGAAGATGTCACACTGGTGGACTCTAAATCACCAACAAACCAAACATGGAAGATTACCAGCAGCCTCAAGAAATAACTATATGAAGCTTGTATCCATCAAAAACAAGAGACTCTCCACTAGATGATTCAGCAAACGGACAGCGGGTGGATGGTGAGGGGTGCATGGTTGGTGGAGATTCCACATGGGGAATTCAGTCTGGAAGCAAGGCAGTAATAGTGATAAATGACTCTAATTTACTGTTCATGAATCTTCCCCTGCACCTAGCCCTCTAACAGCCCTGGTCACCGAAACTTTTATACCTGAAACTGACCCTAAAGCTTTTACTCAAAAATGTCCCTAAATTATAACTGACCCAAACACAGCAAGCAGCTCACTATGCAAAACAACACAGGGACTACACAAACATAAAACATCACAAGAACCACAAAACTTTAGGACTTGACCTAACAGAACTTAGATGAGAAACTACAATATACTACAATTTGACACAACTGGACTTAGACAGGAGATTGTAATAAATGTAACACATCAATACTAAATTAGAGACTGGCAGTGTACTCTGCTATCAGACTGCCAAACACAAATGAGCTTTATAAAGGTTAGGAATGAACCAAGGAGCTGGTCAGCTGATGTTCAATGATCCTTGCAACCACTCCGAACAAAGACACAAGAAAAAATAAGACATAATGTAAAAAATCCTGCTGATAAGAAAGCAGGAGAGGACGAAATGGCAAAATTCCTGCCAATTGTAACGTTGGATCAAAGTTAGTGGGCTCCCTTTCAGTAACTGTGTCATACAATGCCTGGTTAAAGGGGATGTATCGCTTCCTTAGTTCGGCTGATTCATACTGCTCTCAGCTTCTCAACTCTGGAAATACAGGGGCGTTTCTTCCTCTCCCAGCTGGGTGACATCATCCCCCCTTCACTGTTCCTGCTGGCTGGGATCCCCCCCCCCCACTCTCTGTCTGAGTCCACATGTCACTGTGTCTTTCCCTATGCAGTCTTATTTTGTAAGAGGGTGTATACATACCACAGCTGCATTCAATCTAGACTGAGTAGTGATCTCTCTCCTCTCACAGCTGGAGGTGTTTCAGTTGAATCCAGCTCTATGAACGGCACAGATCTCGCTTCTATGCAGAAGAGTTAGGCACCAGGACAAAACTGTTTTTGTTTTCCCCATTGTAGAATCTGTTGCAGTCTGTTTCTGCTGGGTGTGGAGAGAGAAAATGCTACGGCCCCTAACTCTTGAGTCAGGCAGGGATTGACACACAGCTGTGCTGTTTCCTGATTGTGTAAGCCCTTCAGTGTAATTCTGTTTCTTCTGGCTGTATAAAGTGAAAATGTGCCGGTCCCTTACTCTGAGTGAGAGACACAGGAATGCTCGCTCCGTGAATATGACCGGGGGCTGTACAGAATGTAAATGAGCTCTCAGCTAGTGAAATACAAGGAGGAGGGATCCGGAGGGATCCGACCAGAACTGGATATCAGTGTAAACAAAAACACAAGATAAGGAATACTGTGAATACAAGACAGCTTTGCTAATGACATCCAATTGCAAAGTTACTTGTTTTCACTATCCGCTTATTCTGAAGACCATTTAATGAAATGATATAACCCCTTTGGCCCCCGTTCACACGACGGATTTGGCCGCTGTTATGGCCATGGCTCCAACGCGGTTTTCCGCGGCCAAAACCGCGGGCCCAAAACGCGTTTTAGTTTATTAACATGGTTTCCTATTGGAAAACCACGTTAATATTCACACTCCGCGGGTTTGGCCGCGGCTCCGGGGCCGCGGCCAAACCCGCGCATGCGAAGAACTCTCCTGTCAATTCCCTGACAGCGAGTTCTATGGCTCGGCGCCGCACGGTGCTGCCGTCGGCGGTCGCCGCAGGTGGTGCGCGGCTGGGACGCGGCTTGTGCCACGGTTTGCGCCCTGCTATTAATTTGCATGGGGGCAAACCCTCGGTACAAGCCGCGCCCCAAACCACGGCCCTCCCGCGCCGAGACCATGCCCACCGCCTGCGCCGCATCCCGCGTCGGGAGACGCGAGTTTGCGGCGCGGTCCGACGAAGTCTTGGCCGCGGGAACCGCAGCGAGAGCCGCGGCGAAACCCGCGGCCAAAACTGTTGTGTGAACCAGGCCTTTAACTTATGTTGGACATGAAACTTGGATAACTGCCAACAGCCATGAATTGTGTGTTGGGTTATACTGCAGGGACGATCTTAGGTTCCCCAATCTCCCCTGGGATTTCTTGAATATTATTTGCTGCAAGGAAGTTAATGGCTCTTTATTGGATGGATTCAGCCTGTTCCACCTACTGGTAGAAAATATATAAATTAAATAATATTATACCTCTTGAAAAAGGAATATAACATACCGTGTTTCCCCGATAGTAAGACACCCCCGATAGTAAGACGTAGCGGTGTCTTAGGGAGGTCGCCTAATGTAAGACGTACCTCGAAAGTAAGACGTAGCGGCTGTCCAGAGCTCTCGGCACAGGCAGCGTGTGTCATCACACTGCCTGCGCGGCCTGATGACGTCACTGCCTGTGCCAGGAAGAGCGCGGAGGCTGGAGCAGCGAGGAGGCGACGCGGCGCGGGAGACGGAGCAGCGGGGAGCCAGGTAAGTGTTTTTCTGCCTACAGCTGGCCCTATACCTGTCTACAGCTGGCCCTATACCTGCCTTATACCTGCCTACAGCTGGCCCTATACCTGTCTACAGCTGGCCCTATACCTGCCTACAGCTGGCCCTATACCTGTCTACAGCCTGCCTATACCTGCCTACAGCTGGCCCTATACCTGCCTACAGCTGGCCCTATACCTGCCTACAGCTGGCCCTATACCTGCCCTATAAGACACACCCCGAAAGTAAGACATAGTGGGACTTTTGGGGGTAAAAAGAATGTAAGACGCTGTCTTACTATCGTGGAAACACGGTAGGAGGAACACACTTCATAAATTTGAGGCGATCCGAGGCCCCTGGTTAGACTCCTTTAACCTGCTTTTCTACTTACAAGCGGGATTTTTCCAGGTTTTGAATACACACTACACACTACAGATTAAAGGTGCTATAATTAACAGTACCCATGGCACCGGTAAGTAATTTCAGGGCACGATACAGCCACAGCATCTGTGCAGTTACTATCTTGCATAATACCAGTGGGTCCCCTTTCTTTAACATTTGATCAAGGCCCCTAAATGGAGTACAGCCAATACTGCCTTGATGGTGCCCATGATGACCCTATGAGAGCTGTTTGGTGACTAAATTTATTTATTTTTTCTGCCTGCACAGAGTTATGGGTGGTCTTGTTTATAGCATACTTTATATACAAAAAAAATTACTTCAATCACATGTATGACCAGCAAATGCAATTTCTATAAGTCTACTGTCTTTATTCCTGTACAATGGCATTTGCCTATTGAAATAAAACCGATTTTATTCAAAAAAAGATCATTGCCAACAAATAGTGCTAATATAAGCAGGACCATCCAACTATATAATGCATATAAAGGCAGATCCAATCTACCCTCAAAGTGCCCAATCTTGAAGAAACGAGGTTCAGCATGTATACTTGGTGTTTTGTTCAAATAATTAAAATGTATAGCAAAATTATATGTGCCAAGTGCTTCCAAATATAATTATTCTGACTAACCAATAAAGATACCAAACCTATAATTAGAGATGGGCGAATTTCTTTCTTCGCCGAATTTACCGACAAAATGAAATTCGGTCCGAATTACTTCGGGACGAATCACGTTAAAAAAACAGCTATTTCCAGGCTGCACAGAGCCTGCAGGGTGCTGTAGAACGTTGTGCCATGCTTAAATATGCAGAGGGAGCTTGGTTTGTTCTTCATACAATGTTGTGTTTTAGTATGACACGCACATGACTGCCGCCGCTCTTAGAATCGCTTCACTATAAAATTCCCTGGGCACTTAAGAGGGCAAAACTGACCAAAAAACTGAAGCGGGAATGTAGCCTGATAAAGTCATGGCAGCGAAAGCTGGAAAAAAACAAGCTGAGAGCTCAGGTGGCAACATTAGTGATAGAGCGTGAAGGTAACGGTGGCAGTAGCAGCATGAGGTCTGACAGTGGCACAATGACATTCTGGAGGTGGCAAAACAGGAGGAAGCCACAGAATGGCACAATGATACAGTGTGGAGGTCACGGCAGCAGCAGCATGAGGTCAGACAGTGGCAAAATGACATTCTGGAGGTGGCAAAAACTGGAGTATGCCACAGAGTGGCACAATGACACAGTGTGGAGGTCACGGCAGCAGCAGCATGAGGTCAGGCAGTGGCACAATGACATTCTGGAGGTGGCAAAAACAGGAGTAGGCCACAGAGTGGCACAATGACACAGTGTGGAGGTCACGGCAGCAGCAGCATGAGGTCAGACAGTGGCACAATGACACAGTGTGGAGGGCACGGTAGCAGCCACAGCAGCAGCATGAGGTCAGGCAGTGGCAGAATGACATTCTGGATGTGGCAAAAACTGGAGTAGGCCACAAAGTGGCACAATGACAGGGAGTGGAGGTGACGGCGGCAGGAGCATCAGCATGAGGTCAGAGAGTGGCACAATAACAGAGTGTGGATGTCACGGCACCAGCAACAGCAGCAGCATGAGGTCAGACAGTGGCACAATGACAGAGTGTGGTGGTGGGTGGCAATACCAGTCCCTGGTAAAGATGGTTGGTGGCAGATGGAGAAACTGTCAGCAGATGTGTGGCATCAGGCGGGCGGCGGCATCAGAATAGTGGCTGAGGCAGGTAGTTTGAACCCAGACTCATTTCTCACAGTTTAGGTGAGGCGTCATGGCTGATGTAGTCTGACGCCTAAGGCATTGGTGTGGGGAAATCCTGGCCAATCCATGCCTGATTCATCTTGACAAAGGACAGTCGTTCCACATTTCCCGTGGACAAGCAGGTTCTCCTTGGGATAACGATGGCTCCCGCCGCACTGAACACCCGCTCTGATGCCACACTACTGGCCGGACAGGACAGCTTCTCCACTGCAAACTCGGCAAGTTGCGGCCACACATCCAGTTTGGCTGCCCAGTAGTCCAGCTGACCTTCTAACTGGGGTGGTAGAGTGCATCTGGACCAAGAGATGATGGCAAAGAGAAACAGCTCCCTTTTCCAGAGGTGGTGGAGCCTTGACTGGCGGCAATGGCATGCGTGCCACTGAGCGCTGCTGCTGCTATTGCTGCGGCGGCAGGATGGACCACCACCTCTGAGCCACGTTTCTCCCAGGCCACCGGATGGTGACGCTGCATGTGTTGACGCAGGGCCGTGGTGCCAACGTTAGCTCCCTGGCCACGCTTCACTTTCTGCCTACAGATTCTACATATACCCATATTCGGCTCCTCCGGTGTCTTAGCAAAGAACTGCCACACCACCGAGTATCTGATTTTACCGCCAACGCTCCGCACTGAGTGACTACTACCGCCGCTGCCTCGCTGAGCCCCTGTGCCGCTACTTTCTTGGACCTGCGAAGCGGGTTTTTTACCCCGTGGCCGCTTGGCTCCCGACCTCACACTGCTGCTATCCTGCTGACTCATGGCCACACAACCCACTTGCTGGCTGCGCCGCTGCCTGACGCGCAAGCTGACACCCTCTTTTCCTGATGATGATGAAGCCCTTGCTTCACCCGGCTCCCAAGTGCGGTCGGCTACATCATCATCTATTTGTGTTTCATCGTCACTGCTGTCCTCATCACCGGTCTTGGTATGCAGAGGCTGACCCCTCACAACATGACCTCCCATGCCACTCTCCACATCTATACTTTGCCGCCTACTGCAAGAAGCAGGGGATATTGGCCCCATTTCTTCGCTGCCAAGTAGCTGCTGACTGCCCTCCTCAAATTGTTCATCCTTGCTATATAGTGGCGCTGAGCTCAGACCAGATAGTAGATCTCTGGCTGAGGGAAACGGATGGGACAGAGGCGGGTTGAGGACAGGTGAGGGCCGCTGACCCAATCCCAGGCCATGCCAACTAAAGGTTGTGTCTGACGTTCCCACCGACTCTTGGCTGGGGTTGTCAGATGTCATCTGGGAGGAAGTGGATGACCTAGTCAACCAATCAAGAACCCTTGGGTTGCTGGTCAGCACACGGCCGCTAGATGACAGCGGCAGTTGTGGCCTCACCGAGTGACCACTGCTGCGACGTCCCCTTGCTGTGCTGCGACCTGGGCCTGCTCCAGGAATGTTTGTGCCACTGCCACTCGCAGGTGAAGAGCCTGCCACCTCTCTGTCTGACATACTGTTTGTTCTAAAATGTACAGACACTGTTTGATGAAGATATCTGCATATGATAAATACACACCCTGTATTTGACTCCAAATGAACCCAGTAACAAGCTTGGGTAACCCTTGGATATAAATTGTGCTCCACAAATGGCCAGGAAAAATTTACTTTTATGTGTCGTTTAAAAACACTGTGTATTTTACTGAATGTAAAAGCACAAACAGGCTTAATTAACCTTCGGATATGAATTATGCTACAGCCAAAATTGCTTCTTTGGCGGTGAAAAAGAACGTTTCTTTTACTAAGTACAACTGCAGAAAAATACTTAGTTAACCCTTGGATGTAAATTGCGCAAAAGAATTGAGCAACCAAAAATTACCAGCTTTGTAGCGTGTTTCTATGGCGTGTATTTTACGGTACACAGCAAGAGAAAAATTAACCTTCGGTTATGAATTATGCTACAGGAAAAATGTAGCATAACAACCACAACAGCAGAACAACGCTTAATTAACCCCTGGATGTAAATTGCGCAAAAGAATTGAGCAACCAAAAATTAAGTGGTATTTGTATTGTAAAAACGCTGTTTCTTTAAATGAATACAACAGGAACAGGCTTAGATAACCCTTGTATATTCAATGTGCTGTGAGCAGATAGCATTAAAATGTACACTCACCGGCCACTTTATTAGGTACACCATGCTAGTTACGGGTTGGACCCCCTTTTGCCTTCAGAACTGCCTCAATTCTTCGTGGCATAGATTCAACAAGGTGCTGGAAGCATTCCTCATGTTCAAGAAACCAGTCTGAGATGATTCCAGCTTTATGACATGGCGCATAATCCTGCTGAAAGTAGCCATCAGATGTTGGGTACATTGTGGTCTTAAAGTGATGGACATGGTCAGCAACAATACTCAGGTAGGCTGTGGCATTGCAACGATGCTCAATTGGTACCAAGGGGCCCAAAGAGTGCCAAGAAAATATTCCCCACACCATGACACCACCACCACCAGCCTGAACCGTTGATACAAGGCAGGATGGATCCATGCTTTCATGTTGTTGACGCCAAATTCTGACCCTAACCATCCGAATGTCGCAGCAGAAATCGAGACTCATCAGACCAGGCAACGTTTTTCCAATCTTCTACTGTCCAATTTCGATGAGCTTGGGCAAATTGGAGCCTCAGTTTCCTGTTCTTAGCTGAAAGGAGTGGCACCCGGTGTGGTCTTCTGCTGCTGTAGCCCATCTGCCTCAAAGTTCGCCGTGATGTGCGTTCAGAGATGCTCTTCTGCCTACCTTGGTTGTAACGGGTGGCTATTTGAGTCACTGTTGCCTTTCTATCAGCTCGAACCAGTCTGCCCATTCTCCTTTGACCTCTGACATCAACAAGGCATTTCCGCCCACAGGACTGCCGCTCACTGGATGTTTTTTCTTTTTCGGACCATTCTCTGTAAACCCTAGAGATGGTTGTGCGTGAAAATCCCAGGAGATCAGCAGTTTCTGAAATACTCAGACCGGTCCTTCTGGCACAAACAACCATGCCACGTTCAAAGGCACTCAAATCACCTTTCTTACCCATACTGATGCTCGGTTTGACCTGCAGGTGATTGTCTTGACCAGGTCTACATGCCTAAATGCACTGAGTTGCCGCGAGGTGATTGGCCGAATAGAACTTAAGTGTTAAGGAGCAGTTGGACAGGTGTACCTAATAAAGTGGCCGGTGAGTGTATATGCAGCTGCATTGGACGCACACTGGACTTCAGTTCCAATACCCCACAAAATCAGAAATAGAACGTAAGAGAAGCAGTCTCTGAGACAAGCTGTGCCACCCCCAAAAATCGCTGTATAAAAATAAGTTCTTTAGTAAGAGATATCATAAGCAGCAGCGGCGGCAGCACCTTCCCTACTCAGTACAGTGAGAGCGTTTTGAGCTCCCAGCGTCGCGCCTGGACTTATATAGGACGGTGACGTCACAGAATCCCGCCGTTCTCTGATTGGCTTCATCTCTGCACATGTCATGCAGGCTATGCCCTTCTTCCTCCCAGAGTTCTTTGCCCCATGTAACGCCATGTGCTCGCAGCCATTTTATCAATCAAAAGCACGCTTCGTTCATGCGAAGTACCCCCAACTTTGACTGCGTTCCGAACCGAAGTTTTCCTGAAATTCTAATCGAATTCCACTTCGTTAGAATCAATTCGCCCATCTCTACCTATAATACTTTTACCTTTCTTGACACAAAAGTATTTAACCTCACAAAGCTTTTTATCAAAGGTACATAAGAGGCGCCCGTGGTACCCGGGAGCTGCTTTTTGTCCTCTTCATATGGGAAAGAAATTAATGTTTGACCATGAAATTTCTTCTAGTTAGCAGAGTAGGCAAATTACTTGCTGCTGGTGTGTCTGTGAAGGGCTGGATATGGATGGATGACCCTTTGCAAATGTTTCTGGATAGATAGATAAATAGATAGATAGATAGATAGATAGATAGATAGATAGATAGATAGATAGATAGATAGATAGATAGATAGATAGATAGATAGATAGATAGATAGATTATATTAAAAGCTAATTGAATAAAAAAAGTAAACTGTGATTAAAGTACATGACAGGATATCTATATACTGTAGGTGTTTAAAACTGGGTACTATTTTGTACAAAGGACAGAAAAATTTAGACTTTCCCAATTGTACCATGGAAATCAAAGGCCACAGGATTCAACTTTTGAGGTTATTATCTATACTGTATCGCTGTGTTTTAAAGTGTTGTTTTTTTTCACTAGGTTGTTTCACTGACTCACAGGCAGTTTGTACTCTCCTCAGGGTGTGGATGGTTCTACAGCAGTGATTAACATATTGAACTTCTAGCCAGAGAGTTGAGAGTTGAGTTGTTACTCTGACAGTGCAGGAGATCTGGGTAAGGGGTAACCAGTAAAGGGATTGGCAGAGGGGAGAGGCAGAGGAGTAGCGAGGAGAGAGGTGGATAAGACGGGCAGCAGAATTGAGGATGGATTGAAGGGGAGCAAGAGTGCTAAACGGGAGGCCGCAGAGAAGGATGTTGCATTAGTCTAGGCGAGAGATGATGAGGGCATGGACCAGCATTTTTCTAGTGACAGGGTTAAGGAATTAACGGATTTGTGAAATATTTTTCAGGTCGAGGCGTAGGCAGAGGTAAGGGATTGGATGTGTGGTTTGAAGGTCAGTGCAGAGTCAAGGGTTATCCCAAGGCAGGGGACCTGCGGGAGCGGTGAGAGTATAGAGCCATTGACTATGATAGAGAGATCAGGTGGAGGGATGGAGTGGGAAGGTGGAAAGATGATGAATTAAGCTTTCTCACTTATCTCATGACTATATAAATATATTGACCAATGTATTTAGAAAAAGTGTTAATTTACCGTTCCCTTTATGTTGAAAGGCAAAGGTTTTCTCCCATGATTGTGAATAAAGTAGAATCAAGGGCTAAATCCATTTCCAAATCTACACTTTACACATGTGGATATTTATCCATAGTCACTTAGTTAAATTCTACTCGGTGTGAACGTGGCCTCTTTGTGGTATGTTGATCTAAAATCGGATGACATGTGCATGTAGTCTTCTTTCTAAATGCATAATCTGTATTATACGAAACATATATGACTGTGCAAACATTAATCTGCATCTATCTTTATGAAATAATAATACTAAAATGGCTTGTTACATTTTCATACCAATGAAATTTCAGTGATCCACACTATTTTTGAATGTCGTACATCGCACTACCGATAACCTTTTATTTTGTGAGTATTAAGGCAAATAAGGAAGTGTTCAGATTAGGTTAGTGGTGTATGTTAAGCTTCCAGCGTACACTGCATATACAAGTGTACCCATAGGACTCTGTTAGCGCAACTGAGTAAAATATAGAGTCCTTGTGGCTTCCGTCAGGCGGGTAAAGGAGTGAATACTGCAAAAAATAAGTTTGAAAAAGTGTAGTAGACTAAGCTATTCTACAGAACAGTAAAAAACATATTTTGCGGTATAAATTTTTTTTACTTTTGTGCCTTATGGGTGATGAATCCCACTCTATATCTATACAGTGGGATACGTCACTGACAGATGTATATCAGAGGTGTACACTGGGTGCTTTTTCTAGCACATTAAGTATATATCACTAACATGGGACAAAAACTTCCTAAACATTTGTTGTAATCTATGGTAGACATACCAAGGGTGTTAAGCTCATTTTCACGGAGAGTCACATCAGCATTGTGGTTGCCCTCAAAGAGCCAAATGTAAATGTAAAACTATATAACTACTCCTTAACATACTGTTAGATAAGCTTTTTCTGGTTTGCTAATGAAGTCGTTCAAATTGCTCCACCAGAGATGTTATGGTGTGCATTTGGGTCAGCAAAAGATTTCCCTCCAAGGTTGCATAAAAAGCCAGCTACACCTTTTAGTGTGGCTAGGGTGCCGGGTGGGGCTGTCAGAGCTGTGCCATTGCCTGTGCGTTACCGAACAGAGCAATGTGGAGGTGCATGGTTGGTTCTGAGTCCAAGATGGTGCCTGTTCCCTGAGCTGCTACCCCTGCCAAACACTGGCTGCATCCTGCAGGAAAACGAGAGAGCAGGTCCTTCCTCATGTGAACCTTGACTACCTTGCTTGCTGTGCCTAAGCTTTCGCAGCCACATAAAGTGATGTGGTGAGCAACAGGCCTTGAGTTTGACATGTATGCTTGAAACTGTGATGGGAGCTCCAATTAGCCATTTGGTTACCTTGTACTATACATCTTTGCTTCCCTTTTAACATGTTACTCCTTCACTACATGCGTCTATTCAGAGGTCTGAGATTACAGTGCCAGGCCAAACTCTGGAGGCAAGTTGAAAATCTTAACGGTATATCCACATGACAAATAAAAATTACTTGTTGGATTCTGCTGTTGAAAACAGTGTCGTCTGGTTTGGGGTTTTCATTAGTTGTAAGCCATAATCATCTACATGAAATATATCGCTCTGCATCTAATAAGTCTATACGATATGTGAGTTTCTCTATTTCACTTTAATTACGTAAATAAATTCACTTTTCAATGATACCTCAATTTTTTGAGATGCACATAAAAATACTTTTTCACTTTATTTTTTGTATACCCTATTACTGCATTTCTGCCCTGTGACTGCAGTTCTTCCTGGGGTGACTGGGTGGCAGCATTCCAGGGACCAATTGGCATAGGTATCAGGAGATATTATTTTTCACACACTGTATATTTTATGAATATGATTGTACTTACTAGGATATATTTATTTATAAAGAATATTAGATATTGATACAATTGTTTATTGCAATTCAGACGTATTTTCAGATTATCAGATGCATTGGCATTTTATTTTTGGTTACCAGAAAATACACATTACCTGCTGAGTTTATATACTTTTTCACTCTGCTGTATGTATACTTTGTGACTGATTCCCTTTCCTGGGATTGTTGCTTTTCCTGCTATTACTCATCATTATTTTGAATATGTAATTGTAAACATCGTATTAATAAAATTTAAGATATTTTTAAAGCTCTTTGGACCCAATATTTATTGTCTTTGTACATTTTCAGTAGTAATATATTGCAGAACAGTGCTAAATAATGACTCTCCTACTACCCTGCCTAAGATAACACTGGTTAATAAAAGAAGCAAAAATGGTTTGTTGCCTAGAAATTTGGGGTATTTGAGTCCAAAAATCCCATTTATTTTGTTCTAGCAGCTCTAGTTTCTGAGATGTTGATTACATGATTCTACATTGTTCGTGTGATTAATTTCTTTATAAATCTGTAGTGCAGATGAATAGAATTAAATTTTTTCCTGCACATTCATGTTTTTGTGTGCATGTGTTCTTTAAATGTTCTAAAATTTAGGTCTTTTCTGTTTCACATGAATTTCCAACATTTCTTTAGCACAATATTGAGTGACCACTACTTTCAGCAGCATATACTTGGTAAGGTGGCAATGCTGGATCTCCAAAACTAGAGCTGATAGGGGAAAACAGGTGTCACTTTCAGAATCAGCACCCAAAACATACTCAAAAAAGGTTACAACTTTAAGGACACCCAAAAAAAGTGTTCCCCAGTGTTATGTGTAATAGAAGTAGTAAAATAGCAGCAATGGAGGCCTTCATTAGGCCCCCAGCTGCCATGAAAACCTGTAAACATCACTCCATCCTATCATGGAGGGGGCTAACAGAATAGTGCACAGAACTGTTTCTTATAGGGGTTTTGCCATGAAGTCAAATTGACGTGGGAAGCTTGCAAATGAAATATCAAAAATTTTCACCAATCATTATTATTAAAAATTCTGCACCGTTTTTGAGTTATCTGCTCCTTTATGATCCATTGTTTTTTAAGCTCGTCTCCAGGGGAAAACGACCAGGGCTAGAGTCATCATCCTGGTCAACATCACCTCTTTGCTCAGGCAGCTATGAGTGTTCAAACCCCGTTGCTATCATTCTACTCCTGTCCTCTGTGCTCCTTAGTAATTAGTTAAACTGTGCAAATAAAAAAAAAGAAACCTCAATGAGCTATGTGCATTGATAAAGAGAAACAAAATCCACAGGTTTGATTCTGCGGGTTTGAACCCAGGACCCTTGTGTCTGGAGGCAAAACTTTACCTCTCAGCTACTCTACAATGCTTACATAAACAGACCTTTCTTTGACTACAGAGAGGAAAGGCCTGGTGATGTCAGCCTGCTGGGTCACCCGATATGCATTCAAACAAATCACACCTCCCCCTTCTGAGCACACAGAGCTGAAGAGCAGATACAGGAGGTTGAAATGAATCGTGGGGGCAAACCCCCTTATAAAGAAACCCGTCACATAGGTTATGCTCCCCTTGCTGAGGACAGCACAAGCTAGTGTCAAACCTATGTTTCCAGCCTGTGTTCCCTTATTCTGTAAGGGTGCAGTAGTTTTTCGAGTATTTTAATGCCAAGGTCTGCAGTTTTTCAGCCAAGAAAAATCATTCAAAGAGGTCAGTTTTTTTTTCAAAACCCCCCCACCGAGGCTAGCCCGCCACCTCAACAGATAAACCAATACTTTTGAATTGTTAGAAACATGTGAATAACTGTCAGGTGGAGGGGCTTTGCCTTTGGTTTGGGGGGGCTAACACCTGCTCATGAATAAGATTTGAGGGTAATGCTCTAAAACTCCAGCTCTTCAGAATAAAGGACACCAGCGGCAGGGAACAGCAGGTCTGACACTAGCTTGTGCTGCCCTCAGCAAGGGGGACGTAACCTATGTGACAGGTTCTCTTTAAGTCCTTTGATGCCGTGGACTGGTTTATCACAGCATCTATGGGGTTTAAAAGGCTGAGGTCTCAGTTTTTCTAATCCTGGCTGCTATCAGCAGGTCCCAGCTGTAAAGAACAGCTGTTACCTGCAGCATATGAAGTGGGTTTAGTACCTCTTACTGATGCAAATGTTGGTAAGGACTTAATTGCACTATCTCTCCAACTTTCAAAATCAATTCCTAATGTTCTTGATTTCTTTAAGACTAATTGTTTACAGTGGGTGCTTCTTGCATTGTCATTGTTATAGAGAACTCTATGTGATGATGATTAACTTCACAGTACTGTGTTCCCCTACTACAGTCATTTAACATTCTTTCTAATGACAATGCTGAGAAAGAACAGCAACATTTTGTGAAACTCTGAGCATGATATCACCACAATGTGAGAACACAGCTACACTTCCCCTAAAGCCCACTTTCTGACGAAAAAGGTTTGTCCTAGGTTAGTGGTTTCCAACCTCTAGCTCTTAAGCAACTGAAAAAATGCAACAATACTGCCTTGCTGGAAACTGTAGTTGTGCATCAGCTGTAGATCCACATGTTGGTGTCCATCACCCTAGGGCCATGTCCCCACGACATGGTTTTTCAGCCGGTTCTTGGTTTTGAAAACCGGCTGAAAAACTTTTACACGGACCTTGGTGGAAAAGCCATGCAGCGGTCCCCACTGCATGGATTTTCCGCGCTGCGGTTTTTCAGACCACCGGCAGTCTGAAAAACATGGAACATGTCCATTCTTCCGTCCGGTTTTTGGCCGGAATATGAACATGTCAATGGGAAGGGGGAGGGCTTTTCTCTGTAAACCGACCGGTATTTGTCCTGTGCCATGTGAACGCCCCTAGGTGGACAGCTTTCTTTATGGTTGTGGACTGGAGTGAACATATAAAGAGGAGACAGGTATAAAATCTGTTTTAAAGCTCCATTCTATATAGATGTATTGTTTGTGATTTTGGACTCTCAGTTATTGCTAGTTAATGCTTATAGCTGCATTACATAACTAAAGGACTCATCAATTTTCATTTATGGTGGAATTTGCTGCGCCAGAATTCTGGCCTCGAAAAGCTGTAGTAGACCAGTTCTATAGATGTATGAACAGCTGTACTCTAAACTTTGGTGCGAAAAGTGCCTCGGTACTGCGCCAAAGATACTTTTTAGCGCGCCAAAGTTTTGGGGCGTTCTGGGGGCATGGCACCACATTAGTAGAAGTAGATACATTTATGATTCTTTGATGCCAAAACTTTGGCGCAGAACAGTTAGAGCAGCCAGAACAAGTTAAAGGTGATCTGCCTGAGCCTGCATTGTCGTATTGGCACTAGACTGCGCCTGTATGTATGACCTGCAGAAGAACAGGTTCATACATTCTGGTGCGGTCTATACTACCATAAAGCAATTTAGGACTGATCTATCAGTGCCAGAATTCATACATGTCGCCCAAAGTGTTAAAAGGGGTTGTCTGGCCACTTCCGCTTTAAATGACTTTTAAATTATGTAAAATAAAAGAAATCATACTCGCCTTACTGATGTCCTACTACTCCTGTTCCAATGCTTGATGGGTCCTACTAGTCTTTGTACTGGTTACTCTTGACACAGACATGTCAATAACCATGATTAAGATCGCTTAAGATCGAAACGCATTGGTTGTTTACTCAAATACCTGTCTAGTGATGTCCATTTACTGTTGATTTTTATTACTCTTTTGAATGAAAAAAAGTTTTGATAAATATCTTAAAGGAACCCGGTGCGGACTAATCTTCTTTGGTAACAGACATGTCAATCATTGGGTGTAGAAGGTGACCATTGCAGCTACTGGTTGCCTACAGGAGTCAGGTGGAGGGGATTATGGGGAGTATGTTTTTTTTATTATTTGACACCATTCTAAGGTATTGTTAAAACATTTTGTTTGTTTGGACAACCCCTCTAAATGACAGAAAGGTGCTCAATAAGCATAGTTATCCACCCGACTTTTACTGACTTGCATGGGAAATAAAATGAATGTATCCATTAAACACCCTGCATAGTATTGCCTTTCATTTCATGGTATGTCCTCTAAGCTAGTAAGAGTAGCCTAAAAAAGTGCTGACATGTAGGATACACTGTGCGAGTGATATGTATGCAGCCTACGCTAAGCTTGTTTGGTTTGACAAACCATTGAAGCAAATGTGTTAAGGTTTTAGATTTTGATATGTACTGACAACAATCTTGCCAGCTGAATCCAAAGCAGTAAGTCTCCTTGCAGAACCAGAAAAACAAAGTCCTTTTTTTAATTTGTAGGCTGAAAACAGCGACTTGCAAGATTTAACTCCTTAGGGACCCATCCAATTGCCATTAAAGTATCTTTTAATTTTGCATCTTTGCATGCCAGCAGTTACTCTTTTTTAGATTTAGCTTCATGTAAAGGTCTGAAGTCTTTTTTTTTTTGTGGGCCAAGTTGTACTTTCTTTAGACAATATCTAAGCAGTTTCATAAAATTACAACACAGGCATAACTGTGTTAAGGGTGTTGTCTCACTACAGGGATTGCTTTTTATGTTAAAGATCTTGCAAAAACAAGTCACTTTGCAATATGTGTCCATCCTATTCCTAGATATCCCCTCTTGTATGGGCTGCATCAGCTCCTCAGGTCACTATCGCTACAGACCTGTTTGATCTATCCTGATAGGCTGCCAGCACTGGTTGCTATAGCTACAGACCTGGCTTCTACTGCAGCCTAGTGGAAGCCAGTAAACACGCCCCTGAATTCAAAGTGAAACCAAGAAAACAGGACTGAAGTAAGATGAATCATTGCAGTGAGACAACCCCTTTAACACACTACACATACAGTGGTGATGGGGAAGGCACAGTGCTTGTGTTTTTCGGATCAACAATAGTTTGGCTGAATTCGTCAAAATATTTGGGTCACCCTCAAATCCTGAATCCTATTAAACCTTAATCCTAACCCTGCAATGATGGAGCATGGATGTGCGTGGCACGATCGTTGGCTCATTGAGGACATATCCTTGTATCTGTTACGCTGATTTTACAAGTTGCGAATAAAGTGCTTATCTTCAATTCTTGGGTGAGTGCCATAGAATATTCTACTTTACTGGCTTAATCCTAACCTTACCATAATCTAATCCTATCTTTACCTAATCCTAACCCAAAATTGGTGTTGTGATTAGCATAAAGGTTATGGTAGGGTTAGGGATGTTTTTTTCTGCGTATTTCCCCACAATTCAATTCAGGATGATATTCAAATCAAATTTAACCATGCAACACTACAGGCTATTAGTAGTGGGTATCATCTGTTGCAGTGGCTGGGATTTGATCAATGGGGGATCACTTTGTCACCTTATTAACACCCCTGTGATGTAATTGCGGGTGCTGATGGGTTGCCATGACAACTTCATCATTATGCCTTTTAAGCCCTCTATGTCTTTCAATTGATTGGGCTGTCTGCCCAAAAATACTATGAGCACAGATCACATTACTGGAATTCCATATGGTGCAAAGGAGCTTTTCCTGGTCTTTGCTCTGCCCCTTAATGGAGGAGATCAGAGGTTTCTATGACCTCTACCAGTACAGTAGTACTGCAGCTTAGTATTACGGCCTGCATCCCATCCCTGGCTAATACATACACGTTATATCATCCAAACCAGCCAGATGTGATCTAATTGTGATCTTGTATAGCCTACATTAGGGTTTGTTTGAATCTAGTGTGAACGTTTGCCTGTAATATTAGATACACTATATTTTCCAATCCATTTTAACGGTGTAATTCTTCACTAACGTAAAATAATCGGGTTTTAGAAGACACCATATATATTGTCATCACAGGGTAATTCAGCTTGGCATATAGCTGACTACAGTAAAACCCACCAGCTACTGGATTAACATAAGCCTTATAGCTTTAGTGAATATGCTATGGATACAGTCATACTAATGTAATGAGACAGAAAGACAAATTTAGAAATATTGCACTGCATTGTCAGTAATCATGCTCAAAAAAGCCATCTGCGGGCAATAATAGTAAATGGCAAAGCACCAGCTGCAGCAATGACAGACAGATATAGGGATTACTCAGGCATAACTGAAGCCTCGATGTTGGCAAATCTCCAAGCTTTAGGTGGTGCACAGAATGTACAGTGATAATAGGGTTCTATTCAGTATTCATTTCAAACACCACATTTCACTGCCAGCAAAGTAAAACATGCTTATTATATATAAGCCATGGTGACGCTGAATGGGTATTGTGGACATTCTCTATGCTGAAAGTAGGTGCCATCAGAGTACAGTTTCAAATGGGAAGAGGAGAGTGAGAAAAGAGAAAAAGCCCAGGGCAGTTTGGTGACAATCATTTATTGCCAGGGAGAGTAGGGAGCAGACTCATGTGAGTGAGATCATAGTGGCCTACTACAAGCCTTGGATGGAGCCGCAATGTGACAGGAGATTGCACTGGAGCATTGGTTCACTACTGGTTCACTTGAGTAGCTTACATCCAGTGTGTGTGGCCAGAGAGGAGCACTGGGGGAAGCTTATGTGTGGACAGAGAGGGACATTCCCATCTCACTGGGGTACCGCTAAACATGTGCTGCCCTGCCACGTCCTAGGCCCCACCGTAGAATTGCTGACATATAGATGGACAGCTCTCTCATTCAGATTTGTCTGTTGTTATAGTAAGGGGCCGTTTACACGGCACAGGACAAACACCGGTCAGTTTGTCCAACCGGTATTTGTCCTGTTTTCGTGCGGTGCACACGGCCGCCGGGGGACGGCATTTCTCCGCGGTCTGCGACGAAAAGCCCTCCCCCTTCCCATAGACAAGTTCATATTCCGGATGGAACAATGAACATGTTCTATGTTTTTCGGACCGCCAGCGGTCTGAAAATCCGCGCAGTGGGGACCGCTGCACGGATTTTCCATAGAGGCTCGTGTAAAAGTTTTGCAGCCGCTTTTCAAAACTGAAATCCGGCTGAAAAACCGTGCCGTGGGGACAATCATAAGGGTGCATCCACACGGCTGGTTAAAATACCAGCCGGATTCTAATTAAAAGAATCCGGACGGTATTTTGATATCTTGTATGTGGTTCTGGGGGACGGTTGTGTCCGCGGTTTGTGGATTCGCCGGTCCCCCTCAACCACTGACATGTACACTCACCGGCCACTTTATTAGGTACACCATGCTAGTAACGGGTTGGACCCCCTTTTGCCTTCAGAACTGCCTCAATTCTTCGTGGCATAGATTCCACAAGGTGTTGCAACGATGCTCAATTGGTACCAAGGGGCCCAAAGAGTGCCAAGAAAATATTCCCCACACCATGACACCACCACCACCAGCCTGAACCGTTGATACAAGGCAGGATGGATCCATGCTTTCATGTTGTTGACGCCAAATTCTGACCCTACCATCCGATGTCGCAGCAGAAATCGAGACTCATCAGACCAGGCAACGTTTTTCCAATCTTCTACTGTCCAATTTCGATGAGCTTGGGCAAATTGGAGCCTCAGTTTCCTGTTCTTAGCTGAAAGGAGTGGCACCCGGTGTGGTCTTCTGCTGCTGTAGCCCATCTGCCTCAAAGTTCGCCGTACTGTGCATTCAGAGATGCTCTTCTGCCTACCTTGGTTGTAACGGGTGGCTATTTGAGTCACTGTTGCCTTTCTATCACTCGAACCAGTCTGCCCATTCCCTTTGACCTCTGGCATCAACAAGGCATTTCCGCCCACAGGACTGCCGCTCACTGGATGTTTTTTCTTTTTCGGACCATTCTCTGTAAACCCTAGAGATGATTGTGCGTGAAAATCCCAGGAGATCAGCAGTTTCTGAAATACTCAGACCAGCCCTTCTGGCACCAACAACCATGCCACGTTCCAAGGCACTCAAATCACCTTTCTTCCCCGTACTGATGCTCGGTTTGAACTGCAGGAGATTGTCTTGACCATGTCTACATGCCTAAAATGCACTGTAGTTGCCGCCATGTGATTGGCTGATTAGAAATTAGTGTTAACGAGCAGTTGGACAGGTGTACCTAATAAAGTGGCCGGTGAGTGTACATCTTCTGCCCGAAAACCGTACGGAAGAATGAACATGTTCTAAATTTTTAGGAAGGTCGGCGGTGTCAAAAACTGTCTGGCGGAACATTCGTGCAGTGTG
Organism: Phyllomedusa bahiana; assembly: GCA_025379985.1. Classification (NCBI taxonomy): domain Eukaryota; kingdom Metazoa; phylum Chordata; class Amphibia; order Anura; family Hylidae; genus Phyllomedusa; species Phyllomedusa bahiana. Next base: position 23,472 of record JAODAL010033587.1, on the reverse strand, counting down.
GACTGCTGCATGGATTTTCTATTTAAATCAATGTAAAAGGTTGACCGTCGGTTTACAGATGGTTTTCAAATCCGAAAACCGTATGTAAAATCGACTGATTACCCTGCCGTGGGGACATGTCCTTATGTGTTGCCAACAGTTTCAGTTGCTAAAGTTTTAGCAACTTTTACCATTGACAGTGTCGTCTCCTTGTACTTTACAACAAGGTCACAAGCCACTTGAAAAATGTGCTGTCATTTACTTTTACCACAAACGAGCTTGGGTAAAACTAGTGTGTAACTGAGAAATCATGCTGTTATGACCAATTAACTTTAAAGGAGTTGTCTTACTACAAAGATTAGCTTTCAACATGTAGGAAACCTTAAATCAAGACTTTTTCCAATTACATTCCTCCTTTTCATGTTAATTTAGTTAGGAAATAAAAGAGATTTTATCTGCTCTGATTGCACACAGGTTTCTCTTGTTGCAGTCCTGCTCTCTCTTCTTGATTATACAGGGAGCAGGAAGTGATGTCACCACAGGATGGGGGAGCAGCTTGAGAACAGAGTGTGTTGTCTCTAAAAAAAAAAAGGAGATTAATTATTTTTGATCGTTTACTTTGTGCTCTGAAGCCTTCTGTGCTATAGACTACATCTCCTGTAGTCATGTCAGTACAATTTAAAGAGCTTGAAATATGGAGCTGCTATGGTAATCACTACTATAGAACCACTCACAGCCTAACCAGGAAGAGTGAGAAAACATGAATCTGAAGCTGCCTGTGGCTCTGTGAGAAACCACTTTTCTGCAGTAAAATGAAAGTCAGCAGGGTTCTTGGCTGAATAATCTTCAACTTAAAGGGATTTTACATTTTTAGAAAAAGGTCAGTTGGGAAGGTTCTAGCAGAAAAAAATTCCACCCTATTCCTCCCACCTGGCTGCATAAGGTCCTTATATTTAGTGTACATAATCCACTGAGCCTGTTGTCCTGAATGTATGGTGGCTTTGGTCCCCCATAGAGAGGTATTAGAGTTAGACACCGATTTGATTTGGTTACCTTGATGCAGTAGTTGGGCATATACAATTTGATCAAAATACACCCCAAAAAAACCTTCATTTTTTATACATATACGAAGAATGGCAGTAATCTCTTTTAAATGTTCCACAAGTTGTGTTTGTATGAGTTTTAGTGTTTGCTGTGTCCTGCTGTATTTTGTGTTTAAGAAAGAGCTATTCCCATGACATCACCACTCGAAAGTGAAGGGCTTGCTTTCTGTGATGTCAAGGGAATGGCAAGTGGCTGCTGAAGCCACTGATCGGCTGCATAAGTCATGCACCATTAACAGCAGCGAGAAGTAAACAGAAGGTAGAGGAAGGAGAGTGGTTTTTTTTGTTTTTTTATTTTATTGTGCAGCAGTACTTTAAAAAAAAAACAAAAAAAAAAACCAGTTTGCAGAAACCGACAAGTGCACCAGCTTTTACTTAACCAGCAGAAGTCATCAGCTTGGGAAATCTGTTTTTTGGCTTTTAATTTCCCCTGCTTTGAAAATCAGCATTACCAATTAAATGGTTTAAATGGGCGTCTCGTTGTTCTGTCTTACAGAGGGGGGGCTGGAGTGAGGTTCTCCTCCTCTGTGACATTCATATGCAGGGAAAATGAATATGTGTTGTCTTAGGACATAGTGGACAATGTGCAAATTGACACTTGCAAATCTTTAGACATTATTCTCTAAACAGCCCCAATTTAATGGATTTGAATCACGAGTAGTGCAAAGAGACTGTAGTCCCTTCTGTCCAACAACTTGCTAATTAAAACATGACACTGCTCCATATTCTTTTCTTTTTAGCCAATTTTATTTTTTGATTGCAGATTTCTCAATTTGGTTGTCTGTATTGAATGTTGGGGCAGCTTTCTTGTCTGCACTACTTTCAACAGCATTTAAAAGGATGCTTTACAGCAGCTTCGGGGACATAGGTGCCTGTGAACAGGATCAGTCCCATTGACTTCTATAGGAGAGCTTTCTAGATATGCTCTGTGACCTGGGAAGAAGTCATTATGTAGGGAGGAGAAGGGGAGCTGTGACTGGTGGATCCTGTGTTATCTATACACATTGGTGTCACCTTTCAGTGTAACCCTGCCTGTGCTGATAATGAGGAAACTGCTGACAATTATTAGGCCTAGTGGCCAAAGTAAAAACTGCAAGACTTAAGAATTTTTAACAAATATTGAAAGTGATATGGAAAATTAAAAAGCAAAATAACCAAAAATTCTTATAAATGTGTCTAACATAAAAACAAGAGTTAAACAATAGGTCATTTATTGATTACACATTCCCTTTAATATATTTGCAGTCACAAAGCAGTTTAGCATTGGTACTGACCAACTCAGCCCTTGCATCACTTCAGAAGTCCTACAGGCAACAATATTGTCCCCTATATTAGTACTGGTCACATAAAAATGTCAGCTGCTGGCTTACCATAACCACCAGCATGCCCAGAACATGGCATCCCTATCACAATGCCAGCTGCAGGGCATTAAACAGTGGTTGCCGCATTGAACCTTATACTAGTGCATCTCAAAAAATTATAATATCACTGAAAAGATAATTGAAATCAATAATTTAAGTCAAATAGAGAAACCCATATATTGTATAGACTCATTACAGTATGAATGACAAGGTTTAATATAATACATTTTGTGAGCCCTATAACAAATAAAAAGACCCCTTTAATTTTCAATGATATTCTAATTTTTTTTAGATTCACTAGTATCAGTGCCATCCTCATTCCCCTTTCTCTTGACCTGGGATGGGTGGGCTGCAGTTGCGGTGCTGTACTGACTGTGGTCAGGGGTTTGAACAGTCTGACAATGATAGTGCAGTTCCTGACATTGTGGAAGCATAGCCCCAGGAAGGTTCAGAGTCTACTAGACATTCTGAGAGAGTAAGCTAACGTGTTTGAAAGGTTTAAAGGGAATCTGTCGCCAATTTTTTTTTTACTTATTAAATCAAGCCCCTGATCCATATTCTTTTCCTCTCAGTCGTTTTTATTTTCTGATGGTAGATTTCTCTATTCGGCCGTCTATATATGACTGTGGGGAAGACATTCTCGCTTGCACTGCTTTAACAGCAGTCAGAGAGATACTTTACAGCAGCTTTATGCATATAGGCTTCTTAAGACAGATTCTGTCCCATAGACTTGTATAGGAGAGTTTTCACTGTGAATGGAGGGGAGAGGGGGAGCTGTGACATCTCCTCTTGTGACTGGTGGATTCTGTGTTATCCGTACACAATGGTGTCTCCATTCAGAGTGACCCTGCTTTTACTGATACTGAGCACACCGCTGAAAAGCTCACTAAACAGAACAGGAAGTGTCAGACTATTATTAGGGTTAGTGGCCAAAGTGAAAACTGGAGGACTTGAGAATTATAAAATAAAATACTGAAAGTGATCTGGAAAATTAAAAAAACATAACCAAAAATTCCTAAAAATGTGTTTAACATAAAAATGTGAGTTAAACAATAAGTCATTTTTTGATGACACATTCCCTTTAAACTATACATGGGACACCAAGATAAGAAGAACAAAAAGTAAAACCAGTTTGACTGAAAGCAGTATTGCACTAGGCGGAGGGAGGATATCAACTGCACTCACTGCAGCCAAATGAATGCAAATAATTTAGACAGACAAGGCGTCTATGCAGCCGCTGTTCATGTAGATTGCATATGCATGACGATCAGGTATTGAATCCTCTATGTCAACCACGAGTTTAGGTGTACAAACACGACAACGAGCAAAGTCTAAGAAGTGCCCTGGTCTTCACCCTTTAACCCCTTACACAAGGGATCTGGCCTCTGTTACAGGGAACTCCCAGGTCACTACCCCCGAAGTGGTCATTTGCAGTGATGGCTGGCGAGCAGATGTGGTGCAAAATGGTCAGGTCAAAGGCAGATGGCCAGGGCCTGCAGCAGGTGCCGTTCTTGCGTAAATGGGTCACAGGCCGAAGGGCACACAGCAGACAAATGGGAGAGACGTATTTAGAAATTTCTCTGACCAACACACTAGCACCAAAGAAAGGGGACGTAAAAAGGATAAGGTCCCTAAGCATTAGATCTGGGAAACCTGGGTGGCGCGCAATGGCCCTTAGAATCAGTGTGGGCGTGCCCTTGAAAGACTGACAACAGGGCAGGGAGCAGACAAAGCGGGAGGCCAGGATGTCTAGACAAAGTGCGGCGAGCAAATGCATGAGCACGAATGAGCAGAGGAGCTGACTGAGCAGGAAGCCAGGACGGCGCACAGTACGGTGACCACCTATAGGAGCATGTCTGTGGCTGCATGCACCGGGCCACAGCGCAAATAAAACAAAATGCTTGATGCAATGTACAGGTTAAATGATGATGAGGTGCAGAAATAAAGACTTGTGGAATATAAATACATAAATAACTAAAGAAAAGTTCACAGTCCAGTTATTAACTAATAAAACTACAACTTGGACTGTTTCTATCCCAGATCTGATAACTGGAGATTAATATTCTGCTATTATTCATAGTCCTACATGAATCGTCACAGAGAACACATCACCAAGTGTGGGCACATAATAGGCTCAGTGATCTACATTTGCGTTACAGCCTGCTTCCCTGGTCACTTTTCTATACCCCACATCGGCACAAACATCACTGACTGTACTTGACGTGGGAAAAATAGGTGGGTGCAGCCTAGGTTTTTGTGGGGGAACATCTGCAGCTGGGGTTCTTTATTTAGATACATGATGCTCTCACGTACAGTAATATCTGAGATATTACAAGTGATACTAAATGATCCTGCTTCTAGGTTCTTAACTCACATGTAGAATGCGTACTCAACGTGGTAGACTCCAGTGGGGGAATATATTAGAGGTCAATATTTCTTATGCTGGTCTTTAGCAACAATTTGTTGGACTAAGATATGACAAATTTAACTCAAGCCTCTTAACAAATTGGGCACATCTACTGAGGCTGTCCGTGTGGCAGAAACTAGAATCTGTGCCAGCTTAAATGTGATGGCTAGATGACTGGACCAGAACATCTCTAAAATGGCAGGTGTTTCAAGCATGTAACGATTAGTACCTATCAAAAATGGTCCAAGAAAGAACAACAGGTAAACCAGCAACAGTCTTTTGGATGCCCAAGGCTCAATGATGGGTGTGGGGACCATCACCCAGCCCAAACCCAAAACCACTTCTTTACCAACCTCAGACCTGTCTATCAGATACTTACCGTTCCTGATTTCTGTGCTTTCCTGGGCTCCGGGTGCTACCTCAGACAATGTCTGTGTTGCTTGGCCCAGAGGTGAGGTTGCTGGGAAGTGTAGTGCGTTGACAAGGAAGTAACCAACAGAGACTCATTGCTTGGAATCTTAACAGGCTTTACTCATGTTGTTTCTCTTATTCTGTATCTGTATTGTGTAGACAAACTTACATTTGTTCATGAAACTCCTCTTAGTTTCCCAACTGCTTTTTTGGTGGTTCTCTGTCTCCCACAGGCCTTTCCTGCTCTTCTAGTCTTTACGGTCAGTGGTCATGCCTAAGGATCAAAAGCACCTTGGGTACGCTTCCCTGGACTATCTCCTATTAGGCTTTTCCTATCTCCTCCCCTTCACAGTTTCCCATTCTGTCCCTCTTTTCTTTTTTCACTGTCACTCTTTTCTTCCCTGTCTACCTCTTCTTCTTATTCTTTTCTTTCTCTCTCTAATATCCTTGTGATTATCCTGACTGCTGATCTGCCTGTAGCTTGCCCCACTTCACCTCAAGCAGATGAGTAGATAACATACTTTCCAACTTTTGAAAGTGGAAAAGCAGGAGACTGCAGAGGGCGGGGCTCTACGCGCGCTGCAGCAAAAATTTTTTTTGCCTGGACACGCCCATCTTGTTGGTGTGCCACGCCCCTTCAAAAAAGCTACACCCACTCCACCTAACTGCATAACGGCTTTGGAAGAAAGCCAGGTAGATGCCCCCTCTAGCCAGGTAGTGCCTTTATATTCAGGTAGTATCCCCCTATAACCTGGTAGTGCCCCTTACAGGCAGGTAGATGCCCCTTGTAGCCAAGTAGATGCCCCCTTGTAGCAAAGTAGATGCCCCCTTGCAGCCAGGTAAGCTCTTGTAGCAGTAAGCTCTTGTACCAGTGTACCCTTTGTAGCCAGTAGAGCCCTTGAAGAGGCCCCCTTTTACCAGTAAGCCCTTTGTAGCCAGAAGAGCCCATTGTGCCAGTTAAGCCCCCTTTGTAGCCAGGTAGAGCACCCATTGTAGCGTAGATGCCGTTGAGCCAAGTAGTGCCCCCTTGTACCAGTAGTACCTTTGTGCCAGGTAGTGCCCATTGTGCAAATAGTGCCCCCTTTGTAGCCAGGTAACCCTTTGAGCCAGAGACCCCAATTGTAGCCAGTTAGAGCCCCCTTTGTAGCCAGGTAGAGCCCCCATTGTAGCCAGGTAGAGCCCCGTTTGTAGCCAAGTAGAGCCCCCTTGTAGCCAGTAGTGACCCCTTTGTAGCCAGGTAGTGCCCCCATTGTAGCCAAATAGTGCCCCCTTTGTAGCCAGGTAGAGCCCCCTTTGTAGCCAGGAAGAGCCCCCATTGTAGCCAGGTAGAGCCCCCTTTGTAGCCAGGTAGAGCCCCCTTTGTAGCCTCATTTATGTCGGCGCCCAAGGTGCGCTCATACATGCAGTGTAAAGTTCCCTGCGCCTCGCCAGAAGGACTGCGCCTAACATCTCGTATGAATCGAAACAGGCTGGAAATGCATGAAGCATGTTAGTGAATAGGAGAAATAGTTGTCTTTCCAATGAATGAATGAATAAAGATAAATCTATTTCAATGTATGGTAAATTTTGATGTATTAAAATGAAAGCAAATATATATAAGATCTACAAAGAAAGAAAAGGTCTTAAAAAAGGGAGAGAATGCCACTAATTTAACATCAAATAAGCCAATGCAGATGTGGTCAAAAGTTTTTATTGTTGTTTTTTTTTAAATGTATTTGTTCTTCATTCATATTGTATTCTATTTAGTATCTACAGCAAGAGCCAGCACAGCACCGGTGTTGCTGGGACCTGTGGTCCTCCAAGCAGGATTTCTATGTTCCCTGGGTTTGGTTGTAGACGTATTTACATCCGTATTTACGTCAGTAAATTTCCGACACGAAATCCGTTCTGGAATTACATTGCAAATATGTGCCATACTTTGTGACACTTAATTGCAATGTAATTCAGGATGGATTTCGCGTCGGAAATACATTACACAGTATGAAGAATAAAATGGATTTGTTATTGAAATGAATTACTTAATAAACAAACATATACAAGTGCTGGAACAATTAAATCAATGTATTAATACATTTTTTACAATAACATTAATCACAATACATATATTAGCTTCAAAGAAAAAAATATCCACTACAAAATGTATTCCAAAATCTGTGAAAATGATACTAATTTAACAACACATAAGCCAATGCAGATGTTGGACAAATGTAATATTAACCATTATCCATAACAACAATATTAGATATAATAGGGCTGCTTTGAAGTTGAAAGCAATTCAGTGTATATAACACTAGGCTTGCCTTGACCTGTTGTCCTCCAAGCAGGATTTCTTGCTTAATTATTTATTCTTGTAGTGTACTGCTGTAAGTGGAGAACTATAGCACATTCCAAGAAGTCCGCGGTCCACTTCAACTTCTCCGCTCAGGTAGACCACATTCAACTAGGTCTGCCTGTCGGAGCTGTAAAGCGCTGCAATGCGCCCACTTGGCCGACCCGCGATCATACATGTCTGGGAGTTTTCGAATTTGCCGCATCCCGCCCTAGAACGCCCACAGCGCGCCCATTGCAAGCCCCTTCATGTTAGGCGCATCCGAAAGTGGCAACGGTTGCGCCTAACACCGCATAACTGCGCCCGACAGGCGCAACTCCCGATCATACATGTCGCCCTTAGTGTTAGGACATTGTTTCCGTGGGCACCTGGGAAAGGAATAAAGGGCAGATACTGGGAGAGGTGAGTATATAAGGCTCCTAGGAGATATGCCAACTCTTCCAGAGAATCTCCACTTTTTATGGGAGTGTTCCAGACATTTCACATCCATGGGGTGGTTAGATGCAGAGAAGTTTGACCCTCATAAATTAGAATGGTTCATCTCCTGGTGAGGCCATCGAAAGATGGCTCTGGTATCAATGGACCTGGCTGAACCCCCACTACGTTCAGATACCAAACACAGCTTTGCTGGCAGATCCCTGCTAGCAGTTCTCCGTATCTCCCCATCCCTGGGAAAGGAAAAAAGGGAAACTATGTGTAATGTCACAGGTGGGTGGGGGATAACCAGAACTGGAATGACGAGTAGCCGAAGGTTGATAACCGCCTAGGGCGCCACTTCGTCCCAGGCAGAATAGGGGGGCTGTATTTGCCTTGGGCAAGAAAAAAACCTTATCCCAGTCCTGTGGATAGTGCTAGTTCTGATCCAGATGTGTTTGTGTGTATATATATTCAGATTTATATATATCTCCTTATTTTGAGAGACCGCCATGATTTTATATATATATATATATATATAATATATATACTTTATATATATATATAATATATATATATATATATATATATATTATATATTACACGTTATTTAATGCACAGGTGGGGAATAGCTATAGTTCTGCTCCAGGTGTGTGTATACATATATATTTTCATTTCAAGAGACCGCCATGATTCTCATGGCTGGGTGGACGATAACTATAGTTACGTTCCAGGTGCGCGTATACACATATATATCCTCATTTTGAGAGACCGCCATGATTTTATATATAAACGTGTTATATAATAGGAGGGTGGGGGAAAAAGGTTAGCTCTGCTCCAGGTGTGTATATACATATATGTATCCTCTATAGGAGGGTGAGAGAAAAGGTGATCTTCGCTCCAGATGTGTGTATACATATATGTACCCTCCATAGGTGGGTGAACTCCGCTCCAGGTATATGTATACATATATTTACCCTCTATAGGTGGGTGAGCTCCGCTCCAAGTGTGTGTATACATATATGTATCCTCCATAGGCGGGTTATCTCTTCTCCAGGTGTGTGTATACATTTACAATGGACGGAGCTCACCCACCTATGTAGGGTACATAGGTGGGTGAGCTCCGCTCCAGGTGTGTGTATACATATATGTGCCCTCTATAGGGAGGTGAGCGCCGCTCCAGGTGTGTATATACATATATGTACCCTCCATAGGCCGGTGGGCTCCGCTCCAGGTGTGTGTATACATATATGTACTCTCTAAAGGCGGGTGAGCTCTGCTACAGGTGTGTGTATACATATATGTACCCTCCATAAGCGGGTTATCTCACATCCAGGTGTGTGTATACATGTATGTACCCTCCACAGGCAGATGAGCTCCGCTCCAGGTGTGTGTCTACAGATATGTACCCTCCACAGGCAGGTGAGCTCCGCTCCAGGTGTGTATACATATATTTACTCTCCACAGGTGGGTGAGCTCCGCTCCAGCTGTGTGTATACATATATGTATCCTCCATAGGCGGGTGAGCTCCGCTCCAGCTGTGTGTATACATATATGTACCCTCCATAGGCGGGTGAGCTCCGCTCCAGGTGTGTGTATACATATATGTACCCTCCATAGGCGGGTGAGCTCCACTCCAGGTGTGTGTATACATATATGTACCCTCCATAAGCGGGTGAGCTCTGCTCCAGGTGTGTGTATACATATATGCACTCTCTACAGGTGGGTGAGCTCCGCTCCGGGTGTGTATATACATATATGTACCCTCCATAGGTGGGTTATCTCTGCTCCAGGTGTGTATACATATATGTACCCTCTATAGGCGGGTTATCTCCGCTCCAGGTGTGTGTATACATGTATGTACCCTCCATAGGCAGGTGAGCTCCGCTCCAGGTGTGTGTATACATATATGTACCCTCCACAGGCAGATGAGCTCCGCTCCAAGTGTGTATACATATATGTACCCTCCATAGGCGGGTGAGCTCCGCTCCTATATGTACTCTCCACAGATGGGTGAGCTCCGCTCCGGGTGTGTGTATACATATATGTATCCTCCATAGGCGGGTGAGCTCCGCTCCAGGTGTGTGTATACATACATGTACTCTCTATAGGCGGGTTATCTCTGTTCCAGGTGTGTATATACATATATGTATCCTCCACAGGCAGGTTAGCTCTGCTCCAAGTGTGTGTATACATATCTGTACCCTGTACAGGCAGGTGTGCTCCGCTCTAGGTGTACTCTCATGTACTCTCTCTATAGGCGGGTTCTCTCTGTTCCAGGTGTGTATATACAAAAATGTATCCTCCACAGGCAGGTGAGCTCCGCTCTCGGTGTATATACATATATATATATATATATATATATATATATATATATACATATACCCTCTATAGGCGGGTGAGCTCCTCTCCAGGTGTGTATATACATATATGTGCCCTCTATAGGCGGGTGAGCTCCGCTCCAGGTGTGTGTGTATACATATATGTACCCTCTACATGCGGGTGAGCTCCGCTCCAGGTGTGTGTATACATATATGTACTCTCACAGGGGTTCGCTCAGGTGTGTGTATACACATACCTGGAGCGGAGCTCACCCACCTATGAAGGGTACATATATGTATACACACACCTGGAGCGGAGCTCACCTGCCTGTGGAGATTACATATATGTATACACACACCTGGAGCAGAGATAACCCGCCTGTGGAGGATACATATATGTATACACACACACCTGGAGCGGAGCTCACCCGATAAGGATACATATATGTATACACACACCTGGAGCGGAGCTCACCCACCTATGGAGGGTACATATATGTATACACACACTTGGAGCGGAGCTCACCCGCCTATGGAGGATACATATATGTATACACACACCTGGAGCGGAGATAACCCGCCTATGGAGGATATATACATATATACACCCACACCTGGAGCGGAGCTCACCCACATATAGAGGATACATATATGTATACACACACCTGGAGCGGAGATAACCCGCCTATGGAGGAAATACATAATATGTATACACACACACCTGGAGCGGCTCATCCGCCTATAGAGGATACATATATGTATACACACACCTGGAGCGGAGCTCATCCGCCTATAGAGGATACATATATGTATACACACACCTGGAGCGGAGCTCACCCGCCTATAGAGGGTACATATATGGATGTTGCCCCTGTCCTCAGCGCGGCCGCTCAGCAGTTGGGGCAGCAGCGAGCCCCTCTTGTTATTGTTGTGGTGCGTCACACGAGGCCCCGCCCCCGCCGCTGGCCCCGCCTCCTCCAGTTTTCCTCTCCGCGGAGACTCGCAGTCTTGTGCTCACAACAAAGAGAGCTCCGGCCGCCGCTCGCCCGTCCCGGAAGCCCCGCAGCCGCCACTGCGGCCCTGACCCAACATGGTGAAATTAGCCTTCAACTCGTCGCTGGCGCAGAAAGACGCCAAGAAGGAAGATGAGAACAGCGAGGTGCTGATCATCCCGGAGAGCAAGGTGAGCGCCGCCTCCTCGCCCCAGACGTGGCCGCAGCCCCCGGGACGTGATCGGGCAGTGTGCGGTGTGCTGGCGGACCGGTAATGGTGGCTGCCCGCGGCCATGACTGAGGCCCGTGCTCTGCAGCCGCGTCACCTGCACTTTGATCGCTAGAGGTGGCCGGGACCTCCGCACCTGGTGCCACGTCCCATCCACCCCCTGCTGCGTTACCTGGGAGATAACGCAGTGGTGTTCCCGGCCGGCAGCCTCCTGTGTGGACGGGGCTGTAGTGCAATAAAATGGAGGCAGCCGCTGTGACTATCAGACGGTCGTGAGATAAGCTCTATAAAATGGCTGACGGGGAGCAGCCGGGCTCGTGTAATGTCTGCGAGTATGTGCGGCTCCTGCGGCGTGTGAACACCTGCCGTGTGCGCCCGGAATGTCGCAGGAAAGGGCACATGACTGCTCTGGCGCATTACATGCGGCTTTCTTTACCGGGGCTCGGCTTTGGCCATGCTTGGTGGGGGAGCCCTGCTGTGCTATCTACATATAGGGCACTTGCCCCTTTGCCCAGCACATGCCGCAGGTTATACCCTAGACGGGCGGACGTGTGTACAACCTTCTGTGCTGACGGTAACCTGCACGATTTCCTGGAGTAGAGTTACTGACACCAGAGTGTCCTTCAGTTCCAGAGAATTTCTACCTACAGCTGAAATTCTTGGCAGCGTCTGGTCTGCTCATTACCGTCTGACGTCCTGTTGTGAACAAGTCTCTGCCCCGTAAATTTGGTTCACTTTATCTGTGAGCACCTGTGCACTCTCTGACTAAATTCCTGTCCCCCACCAATGTATGAGGTAGGGCGCACCACACCTCATTCACGTCCGATATACGCGCCAGGGGTGCCCCAATCGCAGGCGGCCGTGGGGGTGAGCGCCAGGGGTGCCCCAATCGCAGGCGGCCGTGGGGGTGAGCGCCAGGGGTGCCCCAATCGCAGGCGGCCGTGGGGGTGAGCGCCAGGGGTGCCCCAATCGCAGGCGGCCGTGGGGGTGAGCGCCAGGGGTGCCCCAATCGCAGGCGGCCGTGGGGGTGAGCGCCAGGGGTGCCCCTGTTATTTGCCACCATACGCCAGCCAGTGACATCCCCAAAATACATACTGTGCGGTGTATGTTGTTCGTTTTTCTTGTGTTCGCTGTATAGGATAGCGTGCTTGACCACAATATTTGTATCCTGCAAAAAAAAAAAAAATCAAGCCAAGTCTATGCCAATCAGGGCTGTGGAGTCGGTAAGCCAAAACCCCCGACTCTTCAATTTCCCAAACATCTGACTCCCTCATACATGGCGCATGTTTAAGAGATGACTTTTATGTGTAAAATGGTCAATCAGGCTGTCTTATCACCTTATGATACAATAATCTAGCTATTTAGGTAGAACAGACACTGACAAGGCAAAGGGTAACAATGTTTCCATCTTTTGAATCGCTTATGGGTAGTGTTGATGAAAAAGCGTATTTGTATCACAAGTCCAGTCTGCACCCAACATTGGGAATGTGTAGAGAGACTGGATCAGATTTGTGGTCAAGATGTGGCTCTTGAATCTGATTCAGAGCCCTAGATGGATTCAAGGCGAGTATTGAAAAACCAAAGGGAGGATTTCTCCTAATACTGACCAACATAAATATAAATGACCATTGTTGATTTTTGTAAGGCAAAAAACGTAACAATGACAGTTTACTGGAAAGAAACGCATGAAGAAATTTAAGCAGGTGTCTTGAATACTTGCAAAGTCACATGAATAAGATCGTAGTTGGACCTGTATTAAAATTACAGTAGACTCTCATCTACAATGTGCTGTAGTGGATGGAGAGATATGGAACCATGAATGTCTCTAACAAGTCAAATCATTGTTGACCATTTTGCTTGTCAGTGTAAAATATATTTATTGGACATATGACTAGGACACAAAAAAAAATTGTAATATGTTAAACACTGCAGGAACATTTGTGAAGGTCTCTGAGTTTGTTCTGAGAATTAGTATTGCCTCATCAGGATCCTGATACATGACCTCACTTCTGTTACTCATTATTTCAGGCTAGCGATATGGCCCTCTCTACACTAACTTACGGTGGGGGCAAGCAGTGGACAACAGGGGCAAAATCTCTAACAATATCAGTGTTTAAGGAATTGCCGCAGCAAACAGTCAGTTTTGATGAATGGTTGATCTTCTACTTCTTTAAAAAGCAGGTGAAAACATTTGCTGAAATTGTTGTGTATTGGAGCAGAATCTTTTCCCTGGGCAGACGCTTTGCACTGCTCAATCGTCATATATTACATTTCCTCATGAGATGAGCTGGAAGATATTGGAGCCGAGTAGCACTGGGCGGACCCAATTCCTCTTGCTCCTTCTGCCTACTGCAATCGAACTAACTGGACCAACTTATTATATATTTTGGGAGTCGGTCCATTTTATGACGAGCCCTGACGCCAATAGGGTAGTGTTTTGGCATACAATGGTGGCTATGGGTATGCTGGAATATAGATTGGGCAATATTCCTCTTGCCTAAAAAGCAGATGAACCGGCTCTACACATGATGCAAGTTATTACTAGGGTCATTTTGGGTAACTTATCAGTGCAGGCACAATAGCAGTTATTGCAGCAGAAGAATATTTCCAGTTCCCCTAAAAAAACTAATGGCTTCTGGAGCCCCAATAAAAAAAAAAAAAGCCTACCCCAGTCACCTGTTCCAGCGCCGCATCTCCCCAGTCTTCGTTTTACCTTGTCCTACCGAAGGGGGACACTATGGCAGCAGCTGCTGATTGGCTGCAGCAGTCATGTGAAGTAAGCATAGACACCTGACCACTGCAGCCATTCGACAGCTGCCACATTTTTGCCATTTAGAAGTAGAAGAAAGAACACAGAAGACCAGAGAGATCAGGCCGCTGGGGACTGGAGACGGGATGGATTTTTTATTATGCTATTTCATTGGGGCACCAGAAGTTGCCTATTAGTTTCCTAGTTTGTTATTTTTAAGAACTGGGCAACCCCTTTGGGCATATTCACACGACGGATTTGAACGCGGTTATGGCCATGGGTCCCGACTCGGTTTCCGTGGCCAAAACCACCTCCAAATCGGACCCAGTTTATTAACCGTTTGGTTTTTCCTATAGGAAACTGAGTTATATTTCGTTGGCCGCGGCCTTGCCGCGCGTCTTTGAGAACTCTCCTGTTAATTCTTGTCAGGGAGTCCTCAGCGCGGTGTTGCCGCCAGCGTCGCCGTGGTTGGTGCGTGGCTGGGCCGTGGTTTTTCCCCCTTCCTATTAATTCGCATGTGGGCCAGCCGCGCCCCAACCAAGCCCAAACTCACGCCTACACTTGAGCTCAAAGCCCGAGACGCAAGGTTTGGCCGCGGCCAAACTCGTCGTGTGAAATGTCCTCTTTAAGTGGTAGCGACGATCTGATGTGGACTTGCTGCTGTTGGTAGATTAGGCCCTATTTTACATCACATGTACATCTGGGCCTTATGTTTGAAAAACTGTCTTACACGAAGACTTTGTGCCATAGAAATCTCCAATCAGAACTCCAGCATTTTTTTCGCTCATGTTTGGTTGCAAAAGGCTAAGTAAGTCAGGTCTTTACTGCTAGACAGTTTTCATACATAAGGCCCATAGTCCTGATTTCCCTTTGAAATATCATGCACGGATACCAATGTGCCACACGCTAGTATGGCTCCTCCTATAGAGCGTCTATACACGCTTTTGTGTCTGATTGTATTTTAAAGGCTTATTTTTTCTGGTAGTACATTAGGGCCACTTTGTCTGAAATAAGGTCTAGGTCCAAAATTTCACTTATGTTGCTCATAGCAACCATTCAGAGCGCCTCCTTTCATTTTTCCCGAGCCACTATATGAAAGATAGGGGAGCTCTGGTTGCTAGGGGCAAACAAGGGTGTTTTAGACTAGACTGTTTTTCTTCATGTGGCCCTTAAAGTCCAGTTTGGGCCACATCTGCCCTATAGATCTCCAGTGTCCCGCCACAGTGTACGTTTTTCAAGGTGTCTGGGTTGATGTGCTATAAGAGTGCTGTGAATGGGGCACCTCTTTCTGGTGGCAGCGACTTAGCCTGTAAATTACAGCACAACTATTAGTACCTATTCTTCAGGTTTATAGAAATTGTGCGTTCTCTAATGATCACCGACTTCGTTTCTGTCTCTGGTTCTTTCATTTGCAGTTGGCTTTTCCCTAGCATTGGCCCGAGAAGTAATGGTGCTGTGATGTAAGGGCATTAGTAGTATCACTGGGTTCTCTAAAGTGATGACCACCTAGCGCCCATCCTGGCACAGAAGTCGTCAGCTGGCATAATCTGCCTTGCTTGGTTGTCATCAGAAAACAAGTAGTGCAAGTGGCCGTCTTAGTGGTGAGTCGGTTCAGCGGGTGTTGCTGTGATACATACCCGTCGTGTCACGGCGGCTGCCGCGTTAGGCTCACATGTTCCTCAAAGAATGAGGACGCATCCTTCATGGTCTGCTCGCTGGCACAGGACGTGATTCTCCATCCAGCCGCTTGTCTTCTGAAATTCCACAGCGTATTTGCATTGTTAAGCTGGGCAGTATTCCCACGTTGGCATGATAAATATGTTATTGTTGAAACTGGCCCAGTGAAGCCATTGTGATTACATGTCTGAGTAAGCAGATCTTTGGGATAAACAGGACGCTCCCTTCCTATGAGGACGTTAAAGGGTTGGATTATAAACGTCGCTCATCACCTTCTCACAGAACAGGTGACCATGAACTGTGCGACCGCCGCTGATGACCAGTAGAGGGTCCGGACTCTCCTGGGGGGCTCCGGTCTACAAAACCCACTTTCATTCACCCTGTTATCACATTCTAAGAGAAGGGGTCCTCTGTTCAGGGTTATAGTCTTTTTGGATAGAGTAGAGAGCAGATACAAAGGGCCACATGTATGTAAACTGTCTAGGTCTAAAAAAAAAAACTCCACTTTGTTGCCTCACAAGGCATTAGGGGAAAGGGCTGAAGCCACAGCGCCCTCTTGTTGGGTTGTAGAAAATACTCATTTTTCTTTGACCCATCGAGGCTTGAGAACAGCAAAAAGCGATTTTTTTAGCCAAGCCAGTTCTCTATCTACAGACAACGCAGTGGTTTCGGGATTTTTGTTCCCTCTTCAGTGCTCAGAACGCAGAGAAGATACTGGCATGGCTGTGTGGGAGGCATGGGTAGCTCAGGCAAGGGCAATCTTCTCTACTCTGCACTGAAGAGGGGACAAATCCCGAAAACAGCGTAGTTTGTCTGTAGATGAGAGATACTGGCTTGGCTAAAAAAAATCCTTTTGCTTTCTCAAGACTCGGTGGGTCAAAAGTATAAATTGAGGCATTGCTACACCCAAACAGAGGGCGCTGTGGGCTATCTCAGCCCCTTTCCCATAATGCTTGTGATATGCAGATGCTAAGTAGAGGGCGAAAAAGGATAGGCCAAATCAAAAACTCTACGAGCCGTTCGTTCGAGTTGCTCTCCTTAAGGAGAGATCTTCCCTTCCTTTGTTGCCCATAGCAACCAATCAGGGCGCCTGTTTAATTTCATATAGTGCTTTGGAAAAATGAAAGGGGGCGTGCTGATTGGTTGCTATGGGCAACAAAGTGAATTTTAGACCTAGACAGTTTACATACATGTGGCCCAAAGTGCTTCTCACTCTGGGGGATCTGTTCTGCATTACACAGACAAACTATTGTTATAGCTCTCCCCACACATTACAGCTTGTTACTGGCAGCCCAAGCAGGGGATCACATTGTGATTTTATGGGGTTGCTGACCTCCTTTGAGGCTAGGTCTGCACTCACTGAGAATCAAATCCAAAAAACGTTCATAAAACTGAGTTTTGTTTTTTTTTGTCCACTGCTTGTCAAAAGCTGCTGAAAAACGTCAGGTTTTTTTTTGGCATTTTTTTTTACACACTTTGCATTTCTGCAATCAAAAAAAAAAACCTTAGAATTGCTATGGATTTCTGCAAAAAAAAAAAGCCTAAAATATGTCCAGATCTGTACATGGACGCCATAAAATATATTATCTGCCCTGCTCAGTTTTCCTGCAACGTGTTTCAAAAACGGGCAGCGACGAAAAAAACGTTCTCTGGAGACTACAGAACGTTTTTACTTTTAGGCTATGTTCACACGGCTTAAATTGGGGTGCGTTTCGCCGCGTCTTTAGAGACGTACTGCCTCCATAACATAGAGAGCTATGGATTACACCTCTTCTCTCCGGGCGTACAATACGATCCTAGTGTATGTAAACTTTTGACTTTGCAGAGAGTGATAAATTCCTTAAATTCTCTCTTTATTCTGGCATTTTGCAAATATAAATAATTTTATATTATATATCTGATTTCATGTCAGTGAGAAAAACATGCATATGTGTCTTTTTATATGGTGTATTTAAACCTCTGGTTTCAACTGTGTGTGTGCATATATATAGATAGTTGGAAAGAGAGATCTAACTATTGTATAGATAGATCTTTACACTGCCTGACAAAAAAAAAATTTAAAAACTAAATCCAGAAACAGTAGAAATCTGAGGTTTTATATTGTTTACATGGCTGATTTGGATCATCGTCAAAACCTCGTCTGAACAGGACCTCAATGCAACACTTGTCAGACAAGGATTTGATCGGGTTTTCCAACTGTTTTCTTTCTTAAACGCGTCTAAAACTGCGCTGAGGTTGTGAAAGCTTCTTCGTTTGATTACCTATAGGGATGTCTGTATTGGACATAGGGATGTGGAGTCGGCAGCCAATGCCCCCGTCTCAACTCCTCAATTTCTAAACCTACGACTCCTGACTCCCTCATACACGGCGCATTGTTTTAAGTGATACCTTTACTGTTGTAAAAGATGGTCCATCCGGCTGTTTATCACCTTATGATACAATTTGATCAAGCTATTTGGTAGCAATTGACACATGACAAACATAAAAGGGTAAACAATGTTTTGATCTTTTTGAACACTTGTGGGTTGAGTTTGAAAGAAAAAGCTGGTATTTGTATCCAAGTCCAGTCTGCACACAACATTGGGAATGTGTTAGAAGAGACTGGGTTCAGATTTTGGTCAATATGTGCTTGAATACTGATCTGGTTATTTTCCTATTTTGCCATAGGCCAATCTTTAAACTCTTTAAGTTCTCTATATATTAATCACTCAAAAAGTAACTTTTATTATATCTTATCTCTTAACTTATTCACACTATTAAAAACATGATCTACTATCCTAATCTCATTTACAGCCTTTTTGCTTCTGATTGAGGGAATTTAACTCCCTTTTATCAGGACTGCAGGGACGGTTTGTCCAGGGGGGCCTTATTTGTTTGTGTCTACTGAGATTAGGGAACGATACCCAAGTAGTTGCTTTGGGACTCCCTTACGAAGTAGTTCTTTGCCTTTTAGATATAAGGCTCCTGTTAGTATGTGGGGTTTTCTCCAGAATTGATGATAGACAAGGGAGAGTTATTCCTCTTTCTGAAGCAATAAGGGTTAAATGATGAGGATAGAGATCAGGTTTTTATATAGTGTGTTATAGAGGTTAGAGTTAAGATATAATTAAAAGTTAAGTTTTTTAGTGTTTTATAGATTAGAGGAATGATAAGTTTAAGTTTGCTATGGCAAAATAGGAAATATAGTGATCAAAAGTCACTCTTTGTTCTCTTGCGAGATTCCCAATTTTTTGGAGATTATGTGAATCTGATCCAGAGTCCAGGAGGATTCAGGCAGTATTGAAAACCAGAAGGTGGATTTCCCAAATACTAACAAAATAATAAAAATTAACATTTTGATTTTAAGGAGCAAAACAGTAACAAGCAGTTACAGGAAGGAATCTGCAGAAACTAAGCAGTTTGCTAAATACTTGCAAGTCACATTTAAGATGGGTAAGATGACTGTAATAAAATTACAGTAGCCTCATGTACAAAGCTGTAGTGGATGGTGAGATATGGAGCCTGAAAGTCACAAGTTCAAAACAATGTACCTTTTTGCTTGTCAGTGTAAAATATATTTTTTGGATTGACTTTAGAACACAAAAAAAAATTGTAAATATGCAAAAAAGCTGCAGGAACATTTGTGGATCCTGAATTTGTTCTGAGAAATAGTATTGCCTCCATCAGATCTTTCATAGATGACCTCACATTGATCTCATTTCCAGGCTAGAGAAAGGCCTCTCTACACTAACTTGGGTTGGGGGCAAAGCGGTGACCACAGGGGCAACATCTCTAACAATCAGGATAAAGGAATTGCCTCGCCACGGGCCGTTTTGATGAATGGTTGAACTCTTCTACTTCTTTGAAAGCTGTTTAAAAAATTTGCTGAAATTTTGTTTGCCCTGGGAGCAAATCTTTTCCCTGGGGCGCGCTTTCCTGCTCCATTTGGCATCAATTACACTCCTCATGTGATGAGGCTGAAGATATGGGAGCAGTAGCACTGGCCGGACCCAATTCCTCTTCCTTTGCTCAAACTAACTTTGGGCCAACTAAATTTTAAAATTTTGGGAGTCGGTCCCTTTTATGACTGACTCCCGCAAAGTAGGCACAGACTCCGACTCCACAGCCCTGATTGACATGAGGCTTTTTTTTCAGCGCCCAGAGAAGCATGGAAAAAACCTTTGTTGTTTGTAAAACTACATGGCTGTTTTTACTTTAGGAATAAACTGACCGGGGGTGGGTTTTGGGGGCTTTTGACACTTTTTTTGATTGGGGAAACCCATTCCGAAAAAAAAGCCTTAATCTACTCTACACAGTACGGGTTTTTGGGTAAAAATTTTATGCAGATTCCCTTATTTAGAATCGGGCAAAAATTCGCCCTAAATCTCCCCTTTAAACCTCAATAAAAAACCCAGTGTTCTACAAAAAGTCAAATTTTTTCTGAAGTCGTTTCAAACCCGACCCAAAAAAAACAAAAAATTGTTCTAAAATCCACAAAAAAACGGTGGTTTATATTACTTTTAAATGGTCTGAAACCGCCCCAAAAGTCAGCGAAAAAGGGCCCCCGGGGTTAAAGGGGCGAAACCCAAAATTTTAAAAAAGTTTTGGGTCTTTAATTTTATAATAAACCCAATGTATTTCCCTACGCTTTCGACCCCATGAGAAAAGATTGTTTAAATTGCACAACGTGTAGGTTTAAGGCTCCCTTTTCTTCAGCCCCCTTTTTGTATAATTTTTTTTTTAAAAATTTTGGGGGAAAATAAACATATTTTAAAACCAAAAAGGACCGTTGGGATTCCCCTTTCTATATTGGCTAGCGATTTTTCCCGGGGCCCATCTTCCTTTTAAAACCTGTAATAAAGGGTACCCTCCTTGTTTCGGGCCGGGGGTGTTCAAATGGGGGACTTCCCATTTTGGGGGGGGCCTGAATAAGTTTTCCCTTTTATAACTTAAATTTTCAAATTCCTTTTGGACTACTACAGAGAAAAGAGAATTCCCCCAGGTTTGCCCCCCGGGTTTCTTTCTTTTGGATGCAGCTGAATGACTGTTTTCTGGCTTATTTGGGAGCCCGGGAAAATTAAGGTTGACCATCAAAGGGGAAACCCAAACCTTCCTTTCCCTTTTCCACGGGCCCAAAAGAAATTTGGGCACAATCAAAGGCAAATAGATAACCTTGGTGTTCGCTGTTTCCAGTTGTAATCTTTGGGGGGGGACAGTGGTTCAGTCTCTCTAAATCCCCGCCACAGGCAATAGGAAGCTCTCTGCACTTTGTTTAGTGGGTGTCTCCTTGCTTTAAATTTGGGAGAAATGGGGAAAGTTAACACTGGGACATCTCACTTTTTTCAGCGTTTTTGCTAAAGGAAAGGGCAGAACAGACACCCACATGCATGGGGAAACCGTTTTCGTAAAAGTGGCTAAAAATTCCAAATTTTATCCAAAAAACGGTCCTTTTTTTTTCCAAGCGTTTCCATCATATTTTTAGTCGAAATATTCTTTTTGGGTAAAATTCAGCCAAGCTTCGGTCCATTTGATGGGGGAAAAAACACATTTACGGGGCATACCGTTTTCAAGAAATTTGGCATCCCCCACAGACTTTTAAAATTTTGGGGCTTTACTTTCACTTTAACCCACGTCTTCTACACTTTCACTTTATTTTTTAGTCGATAAGATTCTGCTGTAGATCTGGACTTAACCCCGTAGTGACCTGTCTGTTTTGAGCCTTAAAGGGGTTGTCTCACAACATCAATTCATCTCACCTCAGTCCTGTTTTCTTGGTTTCACCCATGCAGGGTTTATGTAAGAGTGTCTTGGATACAACAACCTGGCATATGAGCTGTACAGAGGTCAGAGGGGAAGCTGTGACCATCACCTGTTTTGAATGGTGGCTCCTGTTACCTAAACACATTGGTGTCGCCTCTGCATGTGACAATAATGAGAAGACTGCTGATCTCTGCAGAACAGGGAGTGTCAGAGGATTGTTGGGTCTCGAGGCCAGAATGTGAGAACTACAATGTCGCTACTTTAATTTCACTTTGTGTAACTATTTAGCCCTGTTAAAAATCGTGTTTTCCGGCCAAAACAGTTTAAATGCATGGGATTTTCGCTTTGGTGGGGGTAGGGTTAACTTGCACCAGAATTTCCTTATTTTTTTTTGGAGCAAGCGCCTACAGTTTTACTGGACAAATAGCATGCCAAACATAATGTCGCCAAGATCTTTACGTCTTTATGGTTGCCCATAGCAACCAGAGCGCCCCTTTCATTTCCTATAATGCTCTGGGGGGGAAAAAAAGGGGGCGCCCTGGTTGCTATGGGCAACACGGTGAATTTTAGACCTAGACCGTTTTCATACATGTGGCCCTTAGTTTCACCAATCAAACAATAATGACATTGCGCCCAAATACACACTGTTGGGAAAGGTATAAAAAAAAAAAAATTCAACCAATCCCTGATAAGTGGGTATATAGACGGAAGCGCCCTATAGAAATCGCATTAATGTTGTTCACCTTTGGATATGCAGTTTCTATGGGGCGCCTCTGGCTATATAGCCATTCAGTTATCAGGGGCTGGTGACCTATTTTTGCACCTTTTTTTAAAAAAATGTTATTTGGGCTAATAAACAAGGGGAGTTGCGCCCCGTTTACCCCCTTTTATTGTTTTTAAAAAGTTTTAGAAAACCCCTGTGCCTTGTGTGACAAAAGGGGCATGGTCTCTATTGAAGGGGCATAATGCTGTGCCCGAAAATGTTGGCACACTTAGCTGCATAAAGTAACCCAACTTGGAAAAGATGTTAAAGGGGTCGTCTCACTACATTGATTCATCTCACCTCATCCGTTTTCTTGGTTTCATTTTTAATTCGGGGGCGTGTTTACTGGCTTCTACTAGGGCAGTTAGAATCAGGTCTGTACTATAAAACCCGAGGGGCCAATGCAGCCCATACAAGAGGGGATATTCAGAATAGGTGGAACTGTTAAAGGGGACTAGCAAAGGACTTGTTTTTTGCAAGATATTTAAATAAACCCCATTCTTGTGGAACAACCCCTTTAAGTTAAATAGACGTTTAGCTGCCTCATTTATCAACACTAAAAATTGGGGAATTGTAAACTTCTATCTATCTTTAACTAAGGGGCCCCTTTAAAAATGTTTGTCGAAGATCTTTGTCCCTACAACCAATCAGAGCGCCCTTTGATTTTTTTCAAGCTCCATAAGAAACAAAAGGGGGCTCTAGCCCTTTTTTAACATTCCCTCTAAGGAGCGTCCCCCCTGCACAGGACAAATACCGGTGGTTTGCGGTTTTTTCCTGTCTTTTCGGCCCCCCCCACGGGGCGGGGGGGAGGCTTTTTCCCGATGGGCGGGGAAAAAAGGGGCCGAAAAACCGCCCGCGGAAAACCCGTGCAGGGGACTGCTGCAGGGTTTTCCATAGAGCACCATTGGCTCATTTTCAGGCGGTCTGAAAAACCCCCGAAAAACCCCTTTCCCCCTGGGGGTATGCCCTAAAAGGTTTAAACCCCATGGGAAATAAAC
>JAODAL010033586.1:0-45383 GCA_025379985.1 Phyllomedusa bahiana | reverse complement strand
AAAAAAAAACGCTTAAAAACCCCCTGGATTTAAAATTCCCGCAATAGAATTGAGCCACCACAAACTAGTAGCTTTTTTTGCGTGTTCCCAATGGTGTATTTTCTACGCCAAAAACAAAAAGATAAAAATTGTAATTAACCTTTGCTTGTGAATTAGGCTACCAAAAAAATATATTTTTTGGGCCCGTTGAAAAAGACGGTTTATTTTTGTCAGCACACCAGAAAAAACATGGGTTTAAATTAAAACCCCTGGATGAAAATTGCGAAATAAAAATTAAAGCCACCAAAAAATAGTAGCTTTGTAGGTGTTTCAATGGCGTATTTTCTACCCCAAAACAACAAGAGAAAAATTGAAATTTAAACCTTTGTTTTGGGGAATTAGGCTCCCAAAAAAAAAAATTTATATTTGGCGTTGAAAAAGACGGTTTTTTTTTTGTCAGCACCCCCCGAAAAAACAACGAAAAATTTAACCCCTGGATGAAAATTGCACAAAGAATTAGCCCCCACAAAAGGTGCTTTGTAGCGTGTTACAATGGCGTTTTTTCTATGCCACAAAAACAAGGAAAAAATTTGAAATTTTAAAACCTTTTTGTTGTAAATTAGGTCCCAAAAAAAAAAATTTTTATATTTGGCGTTGAAAAAGACGGTTTATTTTTTTTTCAGCACACCAGAAAAACAACGTTTTTTTTAAAACCCCCGGGATGAAAATTTGGCGCAATAAAATTTTGAGCACCCAAAAAATGAAGTGGTTTTTGGGTATTAAAAAAAATGCGTTTTTTTAAAAGGGGAATACAACAGGAACTGGCTTAGCCCCACTTGGATATTGAATGTATATGCAGCGGCAGGGGACGCACCGGGGATTTCAGATCCAGTACCCAAAAAATCAAAAATTTAAAAAACTTTCGGGAAAACAGTCTCTGAGACAAGCGGGAGCCCACCCCACAAAAATCGCTGTGAAAAAATCGTTTTCAGAAAGGTTTAATCACCGCACCCAGCCCCTTCCCTGTCATTTGGGTTGAGAGGATTTGTGGCCCCCAGCGGCCCCGCTCGGTCTTATATAGTGCGGGTGACGTCACAGAATCCCGCCGGTTTTTTGATTGGCTTAAACTTGCACATGTCATGCAGGCTATGCCCTTCTTCCTCCCAAAAGTGCTTTGCCCCCTGTAACGGGCCCTGTGCTCGCAGCCAATTTTTTCAATGAAAAGCACACTTCTTTTCCCCGAATCACCCCCAAATTTGGATTTCGTTACAAACCAAAGGGTTTTCCTAAAATTCTAAACGAATTCCACTTCTTTTAGAATGATTCGCCCTTTCTTGGGTGTTCCCCTCCCCATGTTTTTTTTCCCACCTTCAGGCTCCCCACCTCCTGGTTGGTTTATGGGCAGGTTTCCCTACAGTGATTGGTATGTCAGCTTTGTTGTTCCTAGCTGAGCCTGTTACAGTGACATTAGTGCTGGAAGTTTATAAACAGCGGTGTACAAGGCAAAAGAGCTTCAAAAGGTTAAAGCTTGTCAGTAAGTAATGTTACTAAACTCCCAATTTCAAAGGGGAAAAACAGACACAGAGGGACTGAAAATCATATCCCACCCCACTGCTACAACCGGGTTAGAGCAGAAAAGAGGTCTTCAGTAACTGGGGAATTTTGTGAAAAAAAGAAAGAGATAAAGCTTCCCCAAAACCCCGAGGAAAAAAAAAAATCAAAAAGGAAATTTTATTTTTGTTTTTAACCCCTTAAAAACCCGGCTTTTTTTTTTTTTGGGGGGGTTTAAACCTTTTTTTTTCCCCCCTCGCTTTCTAAAAAGCCATAACTTTTTTTTTTTCCACCTAATAGAACATGGGGGGCTTTTTTTTTGGGGGGGACAAGATGTACTTTCTAATGGTGTTATTCACTATTTTTTGAATATAGGGGGAAACCCGAAAAAAAATTCCCAAGTGGGAAAAATTTTTTGAAAAAAAATTGTATTTGCGCCATTTTTTTGCGGGGGTTTTGCTTTTACGGGTTCAACTTGGTAAATATAATGAGTTCTCTTTTATTCTACGGGTTTTTGTTTTTTGCACCCGGCAATAGAAAACATGTGGGGTTTTCCCATTATGTTTTTGGAAACCGAAAAAAAAATTCCAAAATTTTTTTTTTTAAAAAATTTGCGCCACGGCCCCTTTTTTGTGAAACCCAAAAAACCCTTTTTTGTCCCTTAACCCTACGGGACGTCAGTGAAGGGGCCCATTTTTTGCGGGCTGAAGTGAACTTTTTACCCATAGCAGTTTGGAATGCATGCGACTTTTTTGAAAATTTTTTATTCCATTTTTTGGTGATTTAAAATGCCCAAAAAAACCCCAATTTTGGCTTTTGGATTTTTTTTTTTCCCTTACGGTGTTCAGCGTACGGGAAAAAATGATGTTATTTTTTAAAGATCAGACTTTTTGGGGGACGGGGGGAGATACCAAATTTTGTGTAACTTTTTTATTATTTTAATGATTTTATTTGAAAAATGGGGAAAGGGGGGTAAATTTGAACTTTTTTTTTTTTTTTAATTTTTTTTTTTTTTTTAAAAAAAACTTTTTTTGTATTTTAAAAAACCCTTTATTTTTTATTTTTTTTTTTTAAACTGTAAATTGGGGCCCAAACCTATGGTACTTGCCCAAACTAGGGGGGCGCGATTGTTAAAAAACCCTTTTGCTTTGCATAGGCAATGCATTAGGGTGTCAAAGATGGCGGTTTCCCCATTTTCCTGTTTTGCGGACGGAAAAGGGGGGCCCCCCAAACCCGGCCGGGTTTAAGTGCCCCGGGGGGCCTTCACAAAGGCCCCCCACCACCTCCCCGGCCCGGGGTTGGTCCCCGGGGCCCGTCCCCGATGGGTGGCGGCCCCCAAAGGGGGGTTTAATTCGGGACCCCGCGGCTATCTTTGCCGCGGTGTCTGATGTTTTTAAACAGCGGCAGGGGCGGGGCCACCCGGGGGTTTCCCTTTTAAACTGCCGGGGGTTAGCGGCGATTTGCCACAAACACCTGGAGCTGTGCGGGGGGGGGGGGGGGGGGGGGGGGCCCGGTTGCCGCAAATTCCCCTTGCCAAAGCCCCTTAGCGGCCCGGGGGAGTATCATACCCCCAAGGTCTTAAAGGGGGTTTAAAATTGCTCTTATCTCTAAACAAATGCAATTGAAAAGCATTGAAAAAAGATACAATTCTAGGTTGTGATATTATGGTGTGTTGTCTGTCAAGTTTCGTTTTGGTACATCTGTACGTGTTTTTTTTTAAATCTTTCCCCCGTTTTATTATGTCTTTTGGGGGTTGTTTAATTGTGAAAAAATTATTGTTTTGTTTTTATTGTGTTGTATTATTAATGGTTTGAACACTTGATTTACTCTTAGTGTTCTGATTATCTCTTTTGTTTTTTAAACCCTTTTTAAAAAAGCTTTTAACCCTTTCACGCAAAATGGCGTACTGAAAAAAAAATTAAAGCCCCTTAAAAAAAAAGTTACTTTTTTAAAAATTTTTCCCCCCACTTTGCTTTAATTTTGTGAAATACCAGGGGGGTAAACTTATATCCAAACCCAAACATCAAAAAACGGGAAACGGGGTTTAAAATTTTTTTGCACTATGACTAAGAGCAACGCTTTAGCAAGTTTTTTTTCTGTCCTGGCTATGAGTTTTTTTTATTTTTTAAAAAGAAAGGAGTAAAGGTTTATGTTTTTAATTTAAACAAGCATTTAGATTGTTTTTTTTTTAAATTAGAGGATACTTACATTAGCCTGATAATCTACTAGTGGTCTGTACACAAGTTACCTTTGTGAACTAGGAGTTATGTTAGAACCCTAATACATGCTAGGTGATGGGAGCTATATCCTCACCTTCTTTTGTTTATTTTTTTATGTTAAGGTTATATCTGTATAAACAGTATTCCACCATTTAGATTATCTTTATGTTTTGCTCTAATATCAGGCTAACATCCAAATGCCTGCAATGTACTTGCACATCACGTATAGGAACTAAGGGCCACATGTATGAAACTGTTCAGGTCTAAAATTCCCTTTGTTTCCCTTTAGAAAACCGTTCAGAGCCCCCCTTTTTCTTTTTAATATATGTTTGGGGCCAAAAAAAAAAAATTCATACATGTGATTTTTTAGAACATAGCGCGACATGTATGAAACTTGGCATCTCAACACAATTTTTTGTATCTTTTTTCCTGTGTAAAATGCACCTGAATATATGAAAGTGGTGAATGTGAGCTCATAAATGGCGCCTAAGGTTTGAGGTGCCTCACATCTGTGTTAGGCGCACTGTGGAACTTTGGCGCATTAGTAATGCACCAAACACATGTATTTGACACACAGTAATAGTCGGCACACCCAGATCTTGTGTTATATTTTTAAATATAATATATAATATATATATATTATATAAAATTTATTTTATATATATATATATATATTTATATATTTTTATATTATATTTTTTATAGCAGTATCTAGTAAAAAATTCTATTTTTTCCCTTTTTATTAGAAAGGGTACTCAGTAACCCAATCTTTAAGGATATCACTAAGCCTTGTCATTGAACATTAAATTGATTTGCTTAAAAGAAGATGAATACTGAATACCCTGGGTCCAAATAGAGCAAATAATGTTGGAAGATGGAATTGCTGGTGTTATACAAGCTAGGCCTGCCCAAAATCCCATGTAATTTTCTAAAGTGCTTCTGATTAAGGGGGACAGAATAAAACAATTTTGCTTGAAAAACCCACTGGGCAAAGCTTAATTAAATCAATTTGTAAAATTTTTATTTTCATTATGTTATCTCTTGCATTTCTTGTAGGAAATGGTTCCTAGAAAGTATTCAGTTGCTTATAGATTTATGTATTAATCATCAGTTATGCTTCTCAGAGGAGGTAAGAATTAAATATGATCTAAATATCTCAGGCTTTTTATTAATGTAAAGATAAAGAGGGTTATTCTCAAGTGTGATATTCTGAGCCAGATAGCGAGATTTAGAAATAGGCATTCAAAATATAATTCAAGAAAAGGTATAAAAGTTAAAAGTGATCTCTCTATTTTTTAAAGGGGAAAAATACATTCAATAAAACACAAAGGGCAACTTGTATGAAAACCCGGGGGCCGAATTTGGGAAATTTACCTCTGTTTTTAAAAGTTTTTTGTATCCCACATTTTTGTACGACCCTTTTCTCACAGCATTTATAAATGTGTCCAGTTTTACTTCAAATGTAGTTCAGCCATGCCACTTTGAAACTGAAATGGATTTGTATGACAGTTTTGCACCAAACTTTGGCACATTTTTTCCGCATCATACAATTCTGGCGCGACATACCCCCGTATCATTAGCACATTTAAAAGTATTGTGTCTGGCGCACAATTCGCCAAGTTTTGGCCTATGACAGTTTTAAAAAATCAACCCGGATTATGGGCATGTCGCCCATAAAATCCCATAGATGGAGAGGTAAGGACAAGGTTTGTAAAAGGAATACTCATGGTTTAAATATCAAAATTGGCAAAGGGAAATTTAAAGGGAAACAAAATTAAGAAAGGGCTATTGTAATTTTTTTGGAAAAAAGTGGGTGAAAATACAATCAAAATGGCATCATTATCCTCTGAAATTAGAAGTTTGTGCTATATCAGTCAATGCTTTATTTGAAAAATGTTTGGGGAAAAAAAGGGGAAAAACTACTTAGTTGTAGAAATGGGGGTTCATAATGGCATGTGATCTGTACTCTGTAGGTCAGTCCAATTTCAGAGATACCAACATGTATGTCATTATGTTTTATCATTATGTTTAATAAAAAAAATTTTTTTAATAAAATTGCTTTGCATCATCATTTTCTTAGACCAATGTTTTTTTATTTTTCCTCTAGTAGAACTCTGGGATGGTTCAACTTTTAAGCTAGGAGGTTATGTTTTTATTGCTATTAATTTTGAGTGTATGCTTCTTTTTAATCTTTTTTTTATTTCATGTTTAATTTTTAAGGCAGGATGACAAAAAAACACAATTCTGAAATAATTTTTTTGGCATTACCGTGGGGTTTAAAAAAAATAACAGAGCTCCCCTTTCAATTTTTAAAAGCCTTTATATGGCATGAAAGTGACTCTCTGATTGTTTACTATGGGCAGGGCAACAAAGAAAGTCTTCAGAATAGACAGTTTTCAAACATGAGGCCCTAAATTGATAGAACATTTAAGTTGCATTACTGCTATATTTTCTATCTTTATAAAACAGAGACTTTTAGTGCAGATTTGATCAAATTGTGTATGTTTACCTTTCACATCAAAGTTTGGACCCCATCCATAATTTTGTCTTTTGGGAACAAAGCCAACAAGGCACTGAGGGGCAAAAGTTCCACTTTATCAGTTTATTTTGATGCGGTAGGTGAACATACGTAATTTGGTTAAAATGTATACTAAAAACTTCAGTTTTATTCACATTTAAAATATAAAAGTAATGCAGTAATGTTCTGTAAATGTGCAGTAAAGTAACATCCCAAAAATACAGTGTTAACATGGGTTTAAGTGTCCAATGGAGTTTTTGATTGTTGAAGAGTACGTCAGCCGGTTTCATTTGAGTTTGCATATGCTGGCTAATTTTTCTTTTTTTTTCTTTTTGCACACTGCATTTGGAGAAGTAACTGCCTTATTTTTTGCCCTTCTTCCTCCCATCTGCCTTTTTGTTTTTACAATTTTAAAAAGGAAAACTATTGCCCTTTAATGCCATTTTGCGGATTTTGGCCCCGGGAAAAGGCAACTACAAGTAGGGTCCCAACTGATAAGGCTACCTTCAAACATATTGTCTTAAGGGAAAAGCTACACAGGACAATATTGTTGCTCATGACACCTGCAGCTATGCAGAGGTAAAATCTACTGTACAACTCCGTTTTTTTCTGCATGGAAATTAAAGGGGTTTTACCAGGAAGGAATATGTGCTGCATAGATACTCACAGCTAGCTGCGAGCCAACAGTGCATGAGAAAGAAGAGAGCTGCACTTGCTGGGAGTTATTTTATGGTAAAACCGCTTTAACCTGCTGTGCAGAGTTTTAAGTCTGCAGTTTGCAAATTTCTGTTGCGGCCTTTCACTGTTTGTAATATATAGCTCAGCTGTATCTTGTTAAAAAAAAAAAAAAAAAAAAAAAAGTTTTAACGGGAGCGGGCCCAAAAGGGAGCGGAGCAGGGGGCCGGAGGCAGAGGTAGCCATAGCTTAGGCACCCCTTTCAATTTATATAGAGCTCTGGAAAAATGAAAGGGGAGCTCTGACTGGTTGCTATGGGCAACAAAGGGGGAAATTTTTGACCTTGAACTTTTTAAAAACATTTTTGGCCCTATGTGTTTCGTTTTCCCGTTGGGACACTTCGTAAAGGGCTAAGTAAAATTTTGGAAGCATCTTTGTTTATTGGGATGACTATGTGCAGCTATTTGAGGCCTTAGCTGTCAATCATGGAACTGTTTACTTTCTATGTATGAGGGAATATATCATTGATCATACAAAAATTTAAATAGGCCAGGGAGTTTGGGCAAAAGAGGGAAAAAACAGCAAACTAAAATCAAAACTCTGAATCTAAAAAAATTTAAACCCTTTTAAAAAATTATTTTAAAAAGGGTACATATAGAATAAAACCATTTTAGCAGCCAAACCCCTCCCGATAGTGTATAGTTAGGGACGATAAAAATACTGTCTTCTGGGACACCCTATTACAAAACCCCCGCACTTAAAAAAATGTAAGGGAGGGTAATCGTTCCGGAAAAAGGGGGGCCCCCCACCTCTGTAGGTTCACTCTATTCAAAACCCTAAATTTTAAAAAACTGATGGGCTCTAATATCTCATAAATTTGGGCACTTTGGCGTTTATATCCCAAGGGTGCACAATGACAGGGAAAAAAATTTTCAAAAATCGTTTTTCTATCACCTTATATTCACAGATAACCCACAAAAAACACCATCAGACCCAATGATTGTAATGAGAAAATATACAATAATAGATTACAGTGATTGTATACGACCTTGATTTGATGTTCATATTTCTCCATCCTTCCCAACGTGTTTCTCCCTGCCCAATATACCAGGGTTCATCAGGGGAACAAAAAGCAGTCACAATGGGCTGAAAAAACAGCAATGATAAAGCTGCCAAATGTGCTGATGATAGCCGCAGTTACTGACAATACCTTCCCCTATATAAAGGGGATAGATGCGCTCTCTAATGGTACCGATTCTCGGCTTGCCTTGCAATCTACTGCGCATGCGCCAGCCTCATATGATGCCATGGGAACCGGACTGCTCCTTCCGTTCATGCGCAGTTCCTTACCAGTACAGGCTATCAAGTGGAGCATGGCGCATGCGCATGTACCGCGCTCACGCCAGGCTTCACATGATACCTTGGAAGCTACACTGCTCCTTCCGGTTATGCGCAATTCGCTCTCAATTTCACTGCCGAGCGGGACTTAGTGCTAACATACATTGCACCTGCATGGCTTGGTCTACGATGTTACAGGAGTCAGCGTGCAGTTTAGGTTTGGGTTCCAGCCCCGGGCGAACACAGCGCCCTTCACGCTGCGCCTGCGTGGCTTCCTATGCGGCACGGAAGATGCCAATCTCCTAACTACAATCACACATGGTCTAGATATCCCCACATAGATACAGAACTCACTCACCAGAAGACAAACCCAATACCTTCCCCTATATATAGGGGAAGGTATTGTCAGTAAGTGCGGCTATCATCAGCACATTCGGCAGCTTTATCATTGCTGTTTTTTCAGCCCATAGTGACTGCTTTTTGTTCCCCTGATGAACCCTGGTATATTGGGCACTGAGAAACGCGTCGGGAAGGATGGAGAAATATGAACATAAGATCAAGGTCGTATACAATCATTGTAATCTAGAAGTGTATATTGTCTCATTACAATCATTGGGTCTGATGGTGTTTTTTGTGGGTTATCTGTGAATATAAGGTGATAGAGGACGTATTTTTGAGAATTTTTTCTGTCATTGTGCACCCTTGGGATATATACGCCAGTGTCTATTTATGAGAGTATAGAGCCCATCAGTATTTATTTAGGTATTGAATAGGGTGAACCTACTAAGGTGGGGCCGACCCTTTCGGGTCGATTTCCCTGCCTGTCTTGATTTTGTGCAGGGTCTGTATATAGGGTGTGCAGGAGACAGTCTTATTTATCGTCCCTGAACTATACACTATCAGTGGTGGTTTGCTGCTGAAATGGTTTTATGTCTATATGTATCTTTTTAAATGAATTTATTAAAGGTTACATTTTAGATTCAGAGTTTTGAGTTTAGTTTGCTGTGA
Organism: Phyllomedusa bahiana; assembly: GCA_025379985.1. Taxonomy (NCBI): domain Eukaryota; kingdom Metazoa; phylum Chordata; class Amphibia; order Anura; family Hylidae; genus Phyllomedusa; species Phyllomedusa bahiana. The sequence goes on along the minus strand of JAODAL010033586.1, from coordinate 36,095 downwards.
TTTCTTATGCATGAGGGAAGATGTTTTTACTTAGAGCTGATGAAGTGTCTCAGCAAGACACGAAAAGCGTAGTCTTTTACAATAAAACTTTATTTTCTATTCGGGGATCTGCGCCTCTCATTCTGTAGAAATATTTATCCCGGTCCAGAGCCAGACCGAGATAGGGATCGCTTGCACCATTCCAGCATTAAACCATGTGACAACAGGGCAGCTTGGGAGACAGCTAACCTGGCATCTGAGGCTTCATGAAAGTCTAGGACTTATAGAGACAATCCCACATTAGTCCTGGTCATGTGTCAGCCAGTAGAAATAGAGCAGGCACCCCAGCAGATACTTCCTCCGGTGAACTAGAGGTCTTCAATGCCTATGGATGTAGCAGAGTTTGACTTGTCCGTGATATCACAGCTTTTTTGTGTTGTTTGCTCTTATCTCAAAATAAAAGCTATCGGAAAGTGCTGAAAAGTTGATATTACATTCTGTGCTGTGTTATCATAGTGCGTTATCTTTCAGATTTAGGCTTGCTACATCTGTAGCTGACTATTAATCAAGCTTCAGTGTGATCATTGTGAATGAGAGGCACCTCAAGAGCATAAGAGCCACATGTACTAATTCCTTGTGGTTTCTCTGTTGTTTAATCATGCAGAAAGTAGAAAAAAGACCTCTTCTCAGTAAAGTAGTGAACAATAATAATCGTATGCCTAAACCATCTGACTTTAAATTGACTTGATTTTTATATTATAAGCATTAAAATACTTAAAAGGTTGTACTTTCTTTCATTGTTAATAATAACAAACATTTCAAATTCTATTATGTCACAATCTCTTGCATGTTATTGAGCACAATACTGTAGGTGAGCAAAAAAAAAAATTGTATTATTATCTGAAACATTTAAGTGACTGTATTATAATTTGTGTCATTTTCTTTGAATACTATGCCATTTCATAAATAGACAGAACATGTTCTTGGATTCTTAGAGTAGCACACATTTAGGACACAATTTATCTTAATCCCCGTGAAGATAAAGAACCAATTTAATTGAATGTCTCTATGCTGAACATTAAGTCCTTGGATAATATTCTAAGAAAAGTGTTCCCTTGACTATCAGAGTAACAAAGCTTATGAGGAAAGATATGCTATTTCTAAGCTGTAGTCCAAATTATAATAGCTTTCAGAGTATAAGTTAACTTGTAAAGTAATAAAGCACTATGATATTAAAGTATACCTGTGCTCTCAGGTATCTTTCATGATAAGATTTGACTGTACATCAGGAATAACAATTGTTTCTGGCCATTATGTATCCACTATGTGACAGTTTCCTCTCTGTAGGCTCCATCTCTAATTTTAGTTGTGGCTGACTGCATGGAGACGATCTACCTTTAAGAAGAGGAGATCCTGTTCCCCTAGTTCTCTATAGCACACCTGAAGAAACAGCAGCAGCATAGAGGGCATTATGGACCAGTACAGAGCACTGTAACCTGTACATGAAGCACTGGAGTAAGAAGTACGACTTACTAGAGCTGTATTTGTGTCTCTGTGTGTCTCTATCTTCTTCTGTCTTTCTTCAGGCACTCTCTCCTCATATCTCTCTCTATTAAACACAAGACAGATTTCAGCATTTTTTTTTAGAATGAGTGAGAATAGCAGGAAATGAGCTGTATACATGAATAAGGTAAGATACATTATAGATTATTAGTAGTGTTGACCTTCAGATTCGGTTTGATGTAAAACTTGATCCAAATTTTAGGAAATTGATATGGGTTGGTCTGTATTAAATTTTGGCAAAAATCGCCTGAAAATTGTCCATAACCCTAAATTATTATTAGCTTTTTTTTATGTTTTTACATGTGAACTCATGCATGGTTAGCATTTCAGCTAACCATTCAGCTTAACCTTTGCGCGTTGAGTTATTTAGCTAATTGTTTATCCCCATATAAGTTCCTGGTTTGGCAGCATGAGGGATTGCTGATAGCAAAGCTTTGTTCATTTGTGTCTTTGTCTTGTGTCTAGTATCTTTAATGTGTCTTGTCTAGTCCTGTCAGGTCAAGTTCTATTGTCTGCTTGTTCTGAGACATTTTTCTGTCTTGAGAGTTTGTCTAGTAATCTGCCAAGTGTTTGAATTCAGTTCTAGATTGCTTTATGTCGAGTCTAACCTTGCTGTGTGAGAGCTTGTTGGAAGTTCTTGAGAATCAGTTTTTTTTTTTTTTTTGTTTGTACAATATTCTGCTGTCTTAGAGTCATAGAGTCACTTTCCTTGTCAAGGAAAGTTGAAGCTTAGAGATATCTGTAGGGTTAGTATCATGAATACAATAGGGCCAGAGGAGTCTTGGTGTGAGGGTCAGATGTCAGGGACAGGTTTAGGGGTAGATTTATGGAGAGTTAACTATTAGGATCCATTATGATTTGATATTGTTTTGCATCTGGAATAAACTCACTCATGGTTATTGACAGCAACCATGTTCATGTCATTATCTGCTTTTCTTTATTTCGATTTAATCCTCTAACAGTGAGCCCATCTAGCTTTTTATTAGCTGATGCATGCTTTGTATAGTTTTTGCATTTGACTATTGGTTTACTGCCCTATTTAGTTCTATTGTAGCCTTGAATCCAACTGCATTGTTACACTTACCCTGCAACACTTTTTAATATTATTCTTAACACAATAACCATGACTATTTTAATCAAAATAAAATAAAAAAAATAATATGTATGCCTGTGTGACAAATCCATAACAATTGTTGTTTTGGGAAATGTTAATGAATGATGATTCAGTGTGAACAAATGGCCTCACATGCAGGTTTCTTTATGTTGAAATAAAAGCCAGTTTGAAAAAAATAACGGCAATTAACAGGATCAGCTTTTATCATAAGTGCTAAACTAAAAATAGAACAACAATAAGTATAAAGCATAGAAAAAATGTTAATAAAATGAAACAATTTTGTAAACAGCCTTGTTTATAAAAAATCCTTCTATAAAAATGTCTATACTAAAATAAAAAAAATCTGTAGTCTAATCCTGAAATGGTAAATAATTAAATACTGCATTGAAATTAAACAAGAATATGACTTGCTGTAATTCCCCACTTTCTTACTTTCCATCAATTAGAACTTTTGTGATTGGTGAAGATTTGACTGCTAGATCTCCCACCTACTTTAAAGGTGGTCCAAATTGGTAATGCAGAATATACAGTCACCATTAATTGATATAATTGATCAATGTGGAAGCAGCGAGTAGGAGAACTTGCTTTTCCCCATTCCTATCCTTCACTTAATTGAATTTTAAAAATTAATCACACAAGATGGCAGCTTAAGTAATGTATGTACCTGCAAAAATACCATAATGGCATCACTGGAAGGGGTCACAGGTTAATTAAATTTCCTTACTAGCAAATGATTGGCTTACCAGGGTTAGAAAATAAGATGTTTGTCTCTTTGAACCTGCAGTCTTTATAAGGCTGAATTCACGCATTAAAAAATTTAATTTATTGCACTCATTACTACATAATATCGTCTCCTTTATTCCCATGTTTCTCTTTACCTCTCAGGTTATTCTCTCTTAGACTCAGTAAAGAACAAGATCATGAATATTTCTAGTATACTTTCTGATTTGATCTTTTTGTAAGGGCAATGACATGCATTTAATTAACCAGCTAGCAAATTCCCTAGTCAACCAACTAGTTAGGGAAATATTCTGTTTTGGCTTAGCCTACAACTTTAATATTTTATTTTTTTTCATGAAATATATATTGTAGAACAGTTATCTGTAATACACTTTTTAAGTCTGCTGAGTACATTTTTATGTTAAAATATAAACCCAGTGAAATCTTTTAAAATATTTAATAATCTGTTTTTGTTCTGATGGATTTAGTGAAAAACTCATCCTTTAAAACTTAAATATTGCATTTTAAAAATTATATGGAGTTTCATATGAAATGGTTTGATAACAGACACAATGTCATAGGGTAATTGAGTTGTAGGAAAACTAAAAACAATATTTTGAATTTCCTAATTTTCATTTAAAACAATTTAAAAGTAATTTAAATCTACATGTTTAACAGTTTTCAAGAATTGTTCTTTCTTCAGTTAAAATAGTAATGGGGCTTTCTGAAACTATTGAATTAATGGCTTATCCTTAGTATAGATCACCAATTTTTGATTAGTAGAGGTTGAACTCCTGACATCCCTACTGAACAGATTATTTTGACCACATTCACATGACAGATTTCTCCTTCATTAAAGATGTTGATGTAAGTCTAAAACTTAAACTTATATACTTACCTTACCTGATTTGCAAGATGACTGTGGCAGTTCAGACTATTGGCCTCTTCTGAGCTTTGTCCTACAAGATCACCAGCAGGCCACAATCGTGTTTACTATCCTAATTTATTTCTATAAAGATTTGAATAGAAGCTAGGTTAGTATAGTAGTATAATACAGGGTCTAGAAGATGTTAGGGCATCTCCTTGGCAAATATTGTTTATTTAAAGGGGTCTTATCACCCCAATGATTAACTTTTAATATGTAGTGAAAGGTAAATAAAGGCTATTACTATCTCTCCCCACTGTTCTTTCTCTTCAGCTTCTTACATGGCTGATTTAAGCTGATGCCAGTTACTCTGACAATGGTGAGTCACACCCTGCAGGGTGTTATCTTCAGCAATGGAGTTTGTTTACTTAACTAAATTACAAGCTTTGAACCTGTAGAGCTCTGCAGCCTTCTGTATTATACAACATAAACCTCCAGCAGTCATGTCATTGTAACAGGAATAGCTAGAAACAGCAGAGCTGATATGCTAATTATTGCTATAGACCCACCCACAGCCTGACCAGGAAGTGTGTCTAAAGCTGGTTGTGGCTCTGTGAAAATGTGTGGTGAGAACACCCCTATCTAAATAAATTTAAACCTCTGCATCTATGTGCTGTTCTTCTGCAGGTCATACATACAGGTGCATTATACAGTAGTTCCAATACGACAAGTCTGGCTCAGGCAGACCACTTTTAACTTGGTCTGGCTGTTCTAACTGTAATGCGCCAAAGTTTGGTGTCAAAGAATCATAAATGTGTCTACTTCTACAAATGTGGTGCAACATGCCCCTTTAACACCCATAATCTATGTTGCATTAAAAAGTGTCTTTGGCGCATTACAAAGGGACTTATTGCGCCAAAGTTTGGAGTGCCCCTGTTCATACCTTCTTTTTGGCTCAAAGTACACCAAAAAACTGACAAAGCCCCGTTCATACATATTGCACTAAGAATCTGCATGCATCATTTGTATGAGGAGGAGTAAAGCTGGGAGAGTCACTTGTAGAGAAAGATTTGAGTGTGTGTTAGCTCATACACTTTATAACAGCATGCAATGTTAGTAAACTATATCTTCCACACCTTCTCACCCACTTTAGATTAATCTGATGGGCATATCTCCTTTTTCAACCATGCTAACTACTATAACTATGTAAACCTAGCAGTATAAAACAGGCATGGATTTATGATATAGAGACATTGTGGAATGTGCTCCAATTATGTCTACCTGATCACATAAAGAATGTCCCGGAGTAAGAAAAGGTACAAAGAAGAGATACTAAACTGTTAAGGTCTTAGCTATGAGCAAACAGTAAATAATTACATTTCTGTAGTCTTGAGAAGAGATGTCTAAGGGGGGATTAATTTGTATGAGTATATACAGTCATGCAGTCAAGCATGAAGTGTGAGCTAATTTGCATTAAAAGGGAAGAAATTGTTTCCTGATCTCAAGTGGTGATCAAAATGTATACAAGAATTCGGTTTATTTACATAAGTGGTAATGCTACTTTGTTCTAAGAAATCTTCGAAGACTTTTTGAAGCCACGAAGGATATGAAACCATTTGAAGATTAAACCTTTTTTTCTCTTCAGCCTGAAGGGATATCTGCCTGTCTTAGAAACAGAAAGGATTAATGAAAAAAAAAACCTCGTTCATTTAATCTATCTTTATATTATTTCTTTTTGTTTTCATACTAGAATAGATTATTGTTGATTCTAGGAATATTTAATGTTAAAAGAGTTTTGCAGCAAACACATTTCATGGCTGATTTTTACTGCTTCAGCTTTCAGCGTGCTTCAAAAGGGGTGAGTATGATTTGTTTAAACTGCATGTCATGTGACCCAGCAGGACTGACATTACCATGCCTTTCCCCACAGTGCTCTCTCTAGTCACACAAAGGTCTGTTTATATAAAAAGCTGTGAGTGACTACAATGTAGCTGAGGGGTTAGCACTTCTGCCTTTGTCATAGGGGTCCTAGGTTCAAATACCTACAAGAACCAAACATGTGGATTTTTTTTAAAAAAACATTGAATTTTTTTTAAGAAAAGCATTAAAAATCATAGAAAATGCTTAGAGATAACAACAGTATTTTGAATGGTAGATAAGGAAATTTCACAGGAAAATGAACATTAGTAAGACTGTGGGCACACTAGAGAAAGTATAGACATATGTATATTGATACAATACTAACCCATCATGTTTTTAATTCGAAAAGCAAACAAATTTAACAGTATCTTGTATAAACGACAGACTATAATAAAGCCAACATAACTCAGTAGAGAAAATTGCGTAGATGGAGGAGGGAGGGTAGGTAGATGGATTAAAGCATTATCCGTTTTTATTATATTTAATTTCTTTCAGTAGCAAGAAGGAAGAAAAAGAAGTGAAGAACAGATAATTAGAGAGGTTAGGATATAGCTGTAGCCAGGGACTCCATGAGATACTGAATTGTGAGGCCCGATTTTGCCTGTAGGCCAAAGATTGCTCATGTAAGTAATTGACAGAAACAACATAAATAACCATCTCTAATGAGGGTGGCATAGTTTATTTCCAGTTTCTGGCGATTGCGAGGCTAGCAGCATATAAAATGTGACAGACTAGAGTACAAGAGTCGCGGGATGAAGTTAATACCCAGCAAAAACAGAAAAAATTCAGGACCAGAGGGACAAGGAACTTGGGCCATTTTAGAGAAAAGTGAAAGAACCTTTGACCAGAAGGCCTGAATAAAGGGGCAAGACAAACATAAGTGGAAAAGGGAACTTAGGATGCCACAAGAATACCAGCAGAGAGGAGACGTGTTCGGATATATTTTATGGAGGCAGACAAGTGAATAGTACCATCAAGTTAGAAGCTTTTGATACTGTTCCATAAAACTGGCACTAGCGGAAGCCGTATGTGCTCAGTACATATTTTTCTGCCATTGTGTATTCAAAAAGAGATTTGTAACTCACTTTCCCAGGTGAGAATGTAAGCAGTTTTGACAAACTGAAAATTTTTTGATAGAATGTCATAAATAAGTTTTGTGCCTTTGGTAGTTTTCAAAAACCTACAAAAATTGATGGGCAAATATATCCACAATACCAAAGAAAATGTGAAAACACAATATAAATACTCAAACCAAAAAAATTTGTCTTACACAGGATAATAAAAAATATGTTAAACTTTATTGAGAAACATTAAAAAAAACATGCAGACACCACAAAACACCCCCCCCCAAACAAAAAAAAAAAACGAGACAGAATGGTGGCTACAAAAACTGTCTCTATATAACATAATGAAAATAAAATATAACCCAAATATAGATTACAATCAACGTTAGGACTAACAATATAATAATAAATAATCAATTAATACCTCACCGGATATAATCATAAGGACAGGAGCGCCCCACCTCCCAACGCACGTTTCGCAATTAAGCTTTCTCAAGGGAAAGCGTTGGGGGGGTGGTGTGCTCCTGTCCTTATGATTACATCTGGTGAGGTATTAATTGATTATTTATTATTATGTTGTTAGTCCTCATGTTGATTGTAATCTATATTTGGGTTATATTTTATTTTCATTATTTTATTATCCTGTGTAAGACAGATTTTGGTAGTTTTCAGTAGAGTGTTAGAGCACATGTTTAGGATTAGTGTCAAGATATCAAATTTCCTTTCCTGATTATCATATTTATAATAATCTGTATCAGATATAAGATATTTTTCTCTCACGGCAGTAAGATAGACCCTTCATAGTAAAGATTGTCAAAAAGTTGAATGCCTATGGCATCCCACTGAATCAAAGAGATAAGAAGAATAAAACGGGTAAGTACCAGAAGTGGAATGGGGAGAAAAGTGGAGGGGATGTGCATAGCATTGGAGGGATGTGTTTGCTTCCAATAATTTAGAGTAACTTATATCGAGGGAGATTGACATTGGGGTTGAACCTCACTATTAAATGGGTTCAAGAGCCATGGCCACAATGTAGGACTGCCATATAAAGCTGGTTCTAGAGAAGCCAATAGAACTTCAGTGGATGGGGTTTTCAAAACTTTGAGCTGAGCTAAGGTAAATGCCAAATGGTAGGTTTGTAAGTTCGGTAACCCCAGACCACTCATGTTCGTTTTCCTCATTAGTAATGGAACCACAAGTCTTGGATGTTTGAATTACCATACAAATTTGCTAAGTTGCCGTTGAAAAGCCTGAAAGTAGAGATGGGCGAATTTCCCAAAATTCGTTTCGTTCACTTCGCCGAATTTCTCGGCAAAAAATAACTTCGTTCCGAATTACTTCGGCACGAATCACGTTAAAAAACAGCTATTTCCAGGCTGCACAGAGCCTGCAGGGTGGTGTAGAACGGTTTGCCATGCTTAAATATGCAGAGGGAGCTTGGTTTGGTCTTCATACACTGTTGTGTTTTAGTATGACACGCACATGACTGCAGCCGCTCTTAGAATCGCTTCACTATAAAATTCCCTGGGCACTTAAGAGGGCAAAACTGACCAAAAAACTGAAGCGAGAATGTTGCCGGATAAAGTCATGCCAGAGAAAGCTGGAAAAAAACAAGCTGAGAGCTCAGGTGGCAACATTAGTGACAGAGTGTGGAGGTGATGGCGCTAGCCACAGCAGCATGAGGTCAGAGAGTGGCACAATGACATTCTGGAGGTGGCAAAAACAGGAATAGGTCACAGAGTGGCATACAGTGGCATACAGTGGCACAATAACAGAGTGTGTAGGTCACGGCATCAGCCACAGCAGCAGCATGAGGTCAGACAGTGGGACAATGACACAGTAGTAGGTATCACAGCAGCAGCCACAGCAGCAGCATAGAGGTCAGACAGTTAGCACACATGACACAGTGTGTGGAAGGCGACGTGCAGCAGCCACAGCAGCAGCTGAATGAGGGTTAGACAGTGGCACAAAGACACAGTGTCTAGGTCACGGCAGCAGCAGCATGAGGTCAGGCAGTGGCACAATGACATTCTGTAGGTGGCAAAAACAGGAGTATGCCACAGAGTGGGACAATGACACACAGTGATCAGGTCACGGCAGCAGCCACAGCAGCAGCATGATGTCAGACAGTGGCACAATCACATTCTGGAGGTGGCAAAAACAGGAGTAGGCCACAGAGTGGGACAATGACACAGTGTGGAGGTCACGGCAGCAGCCACAGCAGCAGCATGAGGTCAGGAACAAGTGGCACAATGACATTCTGGGTGTGGTGAAAAAACAGGAGTAGGCCACAGAGTGGGACAATGACACAGTGTGTAGGTCACGGCAGCAGCCACAGGCGCAGCAGCATGGAGGTCAGACAGTGGCACAATGACATTCTGGAGGTGGCAAAAACAGGAGTAGGCCACAGAGTGGGACAATGACACAGTGTGGAGGTCATGGCAGCAGCCACAGCAGCAGCATGAGGTCAGACAGTGGCACAATGACAGAGTGTGGAGGTGGGTGGCAATTACAGTCCCTGGTAAAGATGGTTGGTGGCAGATGGAGAAACTGTCAGCAGATGTGTGGCATCAGGCGGGTGACGGCATCAGATTAGTGGCTGAGGCAGGTAGTCTGAACCCAGACTCATTTATCACAGTTTGGGTTAGTCGTCATGGCTGATGTAGTCTGACGCCTAAGGCATTGATGTTAGGAAATCCTGGCCGATCCACGCCTGATTAAACTTGACAAAGGTCAGTCGTTCCACATTTCCCGTGGACAAGCGGGTTCACTTTGGGGTAATGATGGCCCCCGCCGCACTGAACACCCACTCTGATGCCACACTACTGGCCGGCAGGACAGCTTCTCCACTGCAAACTCGCAAGTTGCGGCCACACATCCAGTTTGGCTGCCCAGTAGTCCAGCGGATCTTTTAAACTGGGGTGGCAGATGGCTGTCCAAGTAGGCCACCACCTGTTGGTTCAGGGACTGCTCCAGGTCCTGCTGCTGCTGCTGCTGGTGAGTACCCTCCTCACTAGGCGGGTGAAGGAAGCTGCTCATCAGTGACTCCAGACTTCAGTGACTCCAGACTCCAGAGCTGGTACTGCTCCTACCCCCCCACCGTCCCCCCGCAGCCGCGGCGGGAGTATGGGTGCGCGGAGGAACCCCCCGGTCAGACCTGTCAGAGGAGGGACGATGCCGCACATAGGCAGCGGCCAACTGATTACGGAGGATTTCCCTATAGTATTTGAGTTTGTCCTCCCTCTCAATAGCTGGGAAAAAGGCTCCCATTTTGGACCGGTAGCGAGGGTCCAATAGGTGGGATGCCAGAAGTCATACCCTCTGCCGGATGCTGACTATTCGGCTGTCACTAGCCAGGCAAATAAGCATGCTGGTGGCCATCTGCACAAGTGACTCCGAGGGGCTCCCTGCCTCCATTTCCACTGTATACTGCCACTGTGCTTGGGGGTCATCTGCCTCGTCTTCCTCATCTCCATCCACCTCCTCCAGCTGCTCCTGCTCCTCCTCTCTTTCACCTGGGTAGAAAATCCACTCATTTCACCAGACAATGCTTCTGCTCCAATGTCCTCCTCCTCCTCCTCCATTTCAGTCCCCACCAGACTCATGTGGCCACGAGATGTAGTCGCCACGTCTCCAGTCCCCTGCCCAGACAGATTTTTCAGCATCTGTTCCAGGACATGAAGCAGTGGAATGACGTTATTCATCCCGTAGTCCTGGCGATTGACAAATAACGTGGCCTCCCTCGAATGGCCTCAACAAACTGCAGTGTCACTCATGAGCTGCCACTGGGCTGACATCAAAGTTTACACAGGGGAGTACTTCTGTCTGCCTGGATCATCAAAAAATCGTTAAGGGCCTTTCTCTGTTCATACAGTCGGTCCAACATGTGCAGGCTGGAATTCCAACAGGTGGAAACATCGCATATCAGAGTGTGTTGGGGAGGCCATTCTGCCGCTGCAACTCGAGGAGGTTTGTTCCTGGCTTTGTACGAATGGATAAAGTGCTTGCACAGTTTTCCTGGCCATTTTCAGAATGTTCTGAAGATCGGTGGAAGACTTCAGGAACCTTTTCACAACCAGATTGAACACGTGCGCCATGCAGGGCGCATGGACCATCCCTCCTCGGTGCAGCGCGGACACCATGTTCCTCCCATTGTCCGTCACCATGGTTCCGATTTGCAGTTGGCGCGGAGAAAGCCACACATCGATTTCTTGCTGCATGACGCGGAGCAGTTCCTCCCCTGTGTGACTTTGTTCGCCGAGGCAAGCCAGGTGTAGAACTGCGTGACACCGCTGTGCCCTACACATGTGGTATGATGGAGCAGTACTTGTGGAGGCTGAGATGGTGGTGGTGGTGGAGGAGGAGGAGACGGACATTGGCGCAGGAGCAGCAGTTTGACAACGTGGAGGAGAAAGCGGCGTCTCCTGTCCAAATTGTTGGTGTGCTTGGGCCGGAAGCACATTCACCCAGTGGGCTGTAAAGGACATGTACTGGCCACTGACCGTAGTTACAGCTCCAGACGTCCGCGCTGCCGTGCACCTTGGAACAAACCAATAAGCTTAAGGACTGGCCCACCTTCTGTTCTACATATTTATGAAGTGCTGGTACTGCCTTTTTGGAAAAGAAATTACGGCTTGGAACTCTCCATCTCGGCTCGGCACAAGCCATTAGTTCTCCGAATGGTGCAGAGTCCACCATTTGGAAAGGGAGGGACTGCAGTACCAACAACTTGGACAGGAGCACGGTCAGCTGCTGCACCTTAGGATGGTTGGACGCATACTGTTGTCTCTTTGCAATCGCCTCGCTGAACGACTGCTGGCACCATGAGTAGCGAGGAGCAGGAGCATCTGGACCGGGAGATGATATCAAAGAGAAACAGCTCCCTTCTGCAGAGGTGGTGGAGCCTTGACTGGCTGCAATGGCATGCGTGCCACTGGGCGCTGCGCTGCATGCTGTATGCTGTGGCGGCAGGATGGACCACCACATCTGAGCCACGTTTCTCCCAGGCCCACCGGATGGTGATGCTGCATGTGTTGACGCAGGGCCATCGTGCCAATGTTAGCTCCCTGGCCATGCTTCACTTTCTGCTTACAGATTCTACATGTACCCATATTCGGCTCCTCCGGTGTCTTAGCAAAGAACTGCCACACCGCCGAGTATCGGATTTTACCGCCAACGCTCCGCACTGAGTGACTACTGCCGCCGCTGCCTCGCTGAGCCCCTGTGTCGCTACTTTCTTGGAGCCGCTTGGCTCCCGACCTCACACTGCTGCTATCCTACTGACTCACGGCCACACGACCCACTTGCTGGCTGCGCCGCTGCCTGACGCGCAAGCTGATGCCCTCTTCTCCTGACGATGATGAAGCCATTGCCTCACCCGGCTCCCAAGTGCGGTCGGCTACATCATCATCTATTTGTGTTTCATCGTCACTGCTGTCCTCATTCACCGGTCTTGGTATGCAGAGGCTGACCCCTCACAACAATCGACCTCCCATGCCACTCTCAACATCTATACTTTGCCGCCTACTGCAAGAAGCAGGGGATATTGGCCCCATTTCTTCGCTGCCAAGTAGCTGCTGACTGCCCTCCTCAAATTGTTCATCCTCGCTATATAGTGGCGCTGAGCCCAGACCACATAGTAGATCTCTGGCTGAGGGAACCGGATGGGACAGAGGCAGGTTGAGGACAGGTGAGGGCCGCTGACCCGCTCTCAGGCCATGCCAACTAAGGGTTGTGTCTGACGTTCCCACCGACTCTTGGCTGGGGTTGTCAGATGTCATCTGGGAGGAAGTGGATGACCTAGTCAACCAATCAAGAACCATTGGGTTGCTAGTCAGTACACAGCTGCTAGATGACAGCGGCAGTTGTGACCTCACCGAGTGACCCCTGCTTCGACGTCCCCTTGCTGTGCTGCGACCTGCTCCAGGAATGTTTGTGCCTCTGCCACTCACAGGTGAAGAGCCTGCCACCTCTCTGTCGGACATACTGTTTGTTCTAAAATGTACAGACACTGTTTGATGAAGATATCTGTATATGATTAATACACACCCTGTATTTGACGCCAAATGAACCCACTAAGAAGCTTGGGTAACCCTTGGATATAAATTGCGCTCCACAAATGGGCAGGAAAAATTGACTTGTATGTGCCGTTTTAAAAACTATGTGTATTTTACTGAATATAAAAGCACAAACAGGCTTAATTAACCTTCGGATATGAATTATGCTACAGAATTTCTTCTGTGGCGGTGAAAAACAAAGTTTCTTTTACTGAGTACAACTGCAGAACAACGCTTCATTAACCCCTGGATGTAAATTGCGCAAAAGAATTGAGCAACCACAAACGAGTAGCTTTGTAGCGTGTTACAATTGCGTGTTTTCTACGCCACACAACAAGAGATAAAATTGTAATTAACCTTCGCTTGTGAATTATGCTACAGGAAAAATGTATATATTTTGGCGTTGAAAATGACCGTTTCTTGGGGTCAGCACACCAGCAAAACAACGCTTAATTAACCCCTGGATGTAAATTGCGCCAAACAATTGGGCCACCACAAACTAGTAGCTTTGTAGTGTGTTACAATTGCGTGTTTTCTACTCCACAACAAGAGATAAAATTGTAATTAACCTTCGCTTGTGAATTATGCTACAGGAAAAATGTATATATTTTGGCGTTGAAAATGATGGTTTCTTGGGGTCAGCACACCAGCAAAACAACGCTTAATTAACCCCTGGATGTAAATTGCGCAAAAGAATTGAGCAACCACAAACTAGTAGCTTTGTAGCGTATTACAATTGCGTGTTTTCTACGCCACACAACAAGAGATAAAATTGTAATTAACCTTCGCTTGTGAATTATGCTACAGGAAAAATGTATATATTTTGGCGTTGAAAATGATGGTTTCTTGAGGTCAGCACACCAGCAAAATAACGCTTAATTAACCCCTGGATGTAAATTGCGCAAAAGAATTGAGCAACCACAAACTAGTAGCTTTGTAGCGTGTTACAATTGCGTGTTTTCTACGCCACACAACAAGAGATAAAATTGTAATTAACCTTCGCTTGTGAATTATGCTACAGGAAAAATGTATATATTTTGGCGTTGAAAATGACAGTTTCTTGGGGTCAGCACACCAGCAAAACAACGCTTAATTAACCCCTGGATGTAAATTGCGCCAAACAATTGGGCCACCACAAACTAGTAGCTTTGTAGCGTGTTACAATTGCGTGTTTTCTATGCCACACAACAAGAGATAAAATTGTAATTAACCTTCGCTTGTGAATTATGCTACAGGAAAAATGTATATATTTTGGCGTTGAAAATGACGGTTTCTTGGGGTCAGCACACCAGCAAAACAACGCTTAATTAACCCCTGGATGTAAATTGCGCAATAGAATTGAGCAGCCAAAAATGAAGTGGTATTTGTATTGTAAAAACGCTGTTTCTTTAAATGAATACAACAGGAACTGGCTTATATCCCACTTGGATATTGAATGTATATGCAGCTGCAGTGGACGCACACTGGATTTCAGATCCAATACCCCAAAAAATTAGAAATAGAACATTAAGAGAACAGTCTCTGAGACAAGCTGAGACACCCCACAAAAATCACTGTATAAAAATCAGTTCTTCAGTGAGAGCTATCACAATCAGCCGCGGCAGCACCTTCCCTGATCAGTATAGTGAGAGGAGTGTGAGCTCCCGGCGTCGCGCCCGGACTTATATAGTGCGGTGACGTCACAGAATCCCGCCGGTCTCTGATTGGCTTCATCTCTGCATATGTCATGCAGGCTATGCCCTTCTTCCTCCCAGAGTGCTTTGCCCCATGTAGCACCATGTACTCGCAGCCATTTTATCAATCAAAAGCATACTTCGTTCACCCGAAGTACCCCAAACTTCGACTTCATTCAGAACCGAAGTTTTCCTGAAATTCTAAACGAATTCCACTTCGTTAGAATCGATTCCCCCATCTCTACCTGAAAGGTAGCGCTTGGTATGGGAATTGGAAGTGTTCTGAGGAAATATAGAATTTTTGGCAATATAATCATTCTGTATAATATGATCCTACCCATCCAATCTAGAGATTCTGTCTAGTTCACTCTGTATGGAGACTAGCAAGGGTGGGAAGTTGGATTTATTTAATAATGAGTAATTGTTTGTAATTTTAATGCCTAAATATGAAAGAATAGTTTTCTCCCATTTGCAGGGGTAGGTAGTTTGTAGTCTAGAGTGAAGGCTGACTGGAATATTAAGGCCGAGAATAACCGATTTAGAATGGGTAACTGTAGGAATACTTGCCAAATTCATTTAACACATTTATGACCCTAGGCATGGACCGTTCCACATTAGATAATATTAATATAACATTGTCGGCAAATAAGTTAATAACATGGGAAATGCCAGTCAAAGCGACACCTTGGATTTCAGAGCAGGATCTGATAAATTCCGTCAAAGGCTCCATAATGAGTGAGAATATTAACAGGGACAAAGGACATCTCTGACGGGTACTGTTCATGGTCTGGAATGGTTCTGAGAGAAAACTGTTGGCTAAGACGTGCCAATGATGAGAAATATAAAGCTTTAATGATCTTAAGCATAGGGTACACAAACCCAAATTTAGAAAGAGTTTGGAATGCAAATTCCCAGTGGATCCAGTTGAAGGCCTACCAAGCATCCAATGATAGCAGCAGAGAAGGCGTCCAACCAGAAATAATGGAGGCTACAAGATTAATTTGTCGTCTAGTTCCATCTGGGGCTTTGATGGCCTTTAGTAAAACCCACTCGATCTGGTTTAATAAGCAGAGGTAGAACATCCAGTAGGCGATTGGCAATTAATTTTGCAAGGATTTTAGCATCTTTGTTAAGAAGAGAGATGGGCCTATAATTAGCAGGAGAGTCAACAGGTTTACCACGTTTGGGGATGGTCACAATAGTGGCTTGAAGTGTTTCAGGTGGTAGGGTTTGTGTCTCTCAAAGAATTAAGGGCTTTTAATAATGAAAGTGAGAGAGTTCCCAGAAATTGTTTATAGTAATCATTAGAAAACCTATCTGGGCCTGGGGATTTACCATTGGGGAGTGAAGTAATTTTTTCTCCCGGGAGCATGAATGAAAAATATGAGGGTTTAAAGGATTATGTAGTCTAGAAGTATCGGCTTGTAAGAGAGGAGTTTCCTAAATGCATAGCACATCAAAGTTATATTTTTTGGCTTCTTTACACAGCATAGACCTTTTTAAAGGGCTATTTAAGCCCAAAACATTCATAAAAAAATATTAAGAGCCATTAGTATAAAGAAAATAGAAGCCATAATATCACCCTGAAATTACTTTAAAAACTAAGAATCGTCAAAAATAAAAACTTGGGGGCGGGGCCGGGAGGGCATGAGTAGACACATCCCCTTGGGGCCTCAAAGCCAGCCCAAAATGTCAAATAACCCCACATACCAGTCATTTGGAACCATCTGCTCTTCTGATTCAGGAAGAAGAACTGAGCAAAAAGACCCATCTAAAATCAAAACCCTTCAAATTACCAAGTTTGATCAGGGGCCTGCTGCAGCTTATAAAGCTCCCCCTTCCCTGCAACTGAACAGGCCATGAGTCAGCAAAGCAATACAGTTCGGGGGACCCTGCTTTGGATTGACTTTTTTGCAGACAAAACCCTTTTCCCCCACGGCTTCCACCTGTATGTATCCCCACCCAAAAAGTCTGCAATCACTCTGACATCACCGGGAAACCTCTGCGACTCACCCAAAAACCCGGCTCTGCTACATCACCTGAAAAACCTCTGCGATACAGCTCAAACCGGGCTTGCTACACACCTGACAACCTCGCGCAAAAACCCAAGACCGGCTCTCTCAAAACCTGAGCAACTCTGCCTTTAAAGGCCTCAACCGGGCTCTGCTAATCACTTAGCAATTTTGGCACAAGCCCCCAAGGGGCTTGCTACATCACCTGGAAAAACCCTCGTTTTTAACCCACAATGGCTCTGCTACATCACGGAAAAACCTCTGCGATTCACCTACAACCTGCTGTATCCCTCATCTGAGCAATTTCTGTGACTACACCCCCCCGCGTGCACATTTTTGGATAACCTTGTGCACTACAACCCGAAACCCGGGCATTTTGTCTCACCTGAGCAATCTTGCTCATACAGCCCACAACCGGTCTGCTAATCATCTGAAAAATTTTTGCGCACAAAGCCTAAAACCTGCTCTCTACATCACCTGAGCAATTTCTGCGCCTCACCCCAAAACCGGCTGCGACATTCCCTGAGTCCCCTCTGAGCCAACAGCCCCAACTGCTCTGTACCACAGAAAACCTCTGTGCATACGCCCAAAACCGGCTCTGTCACCCCGGCAACCCTGCGCCTATTCCCGAAAACCAGCTCTGTTACACCCCTGATAACCTCGCGCACTGCACCCCGAACGGGCTCCTACACCCCTGGTAACCTTGCCACTGCACCCGCAACGCCTGCTACCACCTGAGAAACCGCTGCGCACTAAGCCCGAACGGCTCTGCTACATTGCCACTGCTTGAGCAATTGTTGTAGGCTAGTTTCTATCGTTTTAGCATTTTGAACAACTCATAGTCTAAAACCTGCCACCTTTTCCTCGTTTTTGCTGTTTTCCCTGAAAAACTCTGGGCATTATAGTTGTACCATTTTTAAACTGTTTCGCTAACTATTAAACCAAATTTGAGCAACGCGGAACCAACCTTTTTATCCTACCACCCTTTGGCCAACTCTTCCCATTAACCTGTCCCCCGGTTTTTCCCCCTACGGGGGCACGAATTTTCCTTTTGGGAGGCACCACCAAGAAAAAACCCAAAAAGGCAACCCCTTTAAACTCCTGAATTTTTAATCAACCCCTTCTGAAGGGCCTTTTCCACTAAAAAAGCTTGCAATATCCTTCCCCCTTCTGGGTCTTGTCATCCGGGGGCCATCAGTGGACCTTACCAAAGGATTCTAGATACGCAGCCCTTGACTGCCAACACGCTCAGCGTTTTTTTCCCTCTTTTCGTACTACATGCAGTCTGATTAAAGCACATGATGTCTGATTTAAAACAGGACTTTCTGTTTACCACAAAACTGAATTTTAAAGCCAAAATGCAGAATTTGAAACCTCGCATAACACTTTTTGACCCCAAATTGCTCTTGAGAAAAGTTAAGGTTTTCCAATAAATTTTGGGATCTAGAAGCAGACCCGCTAAAACTCAGAACCCGTGGAATCCCTGAACCCGTCAGCCTGATAGTTTTAATTCATTTTTAACAGATTAGGGCTCTGACACTTCCCCAAAGCTCCAACAAGATTTTTCTTTGTAGAATTCATAGAATTCCTAAACCGAAAAATCTCCCACAGCAAGTCCCAAGAGTCGATAGGCTATTACTTTTATAATATAAAGGAAAATTTCTTGTGCTCTACGCAAAGCAGATTCATTCCCAGAACGTTTCAGGCCATATAAATCTTCCGATCTGTCTGGGGTACTTGATGAGGCGAAAAAATTTCCCAAACCCATACACAAACTCCCCCGGGGACAAGGAAATCAACTATAGAGGGGTTTCCCGTAAAAATCATCTCTCCAGAAAAAGGTACCCAGTTTGTCGCAATTCGCCAAAAGAACCGGCGGCTCATAGAAAGGGAAACTTCGCAACCCCCGAACTACTTGCTCCTAAGAAACCAACACGACCAGAGATATAACCCCCTTTGTGGCCCAAACAAAACAAAAAAATCCGACGAAATCTGCATTTGACCCACTACGGGTATCCTTTTATATAGTTTTAAGGGTAAAACTAAGACGGGCGATGGATGCTCACTCCTTGTCTCTTGCTCCTCACCTGTTTTTTTCTAAAAGTTCCAAGGGCAGGACTTGCTCCCCTTGTGTTCCCTTTTGAGGAATAATTCTTTTTTTTTTGCAATGTTCTATTTAAAAATTCTTTCCAAGTTTGTTATATTTTTGTATTCGTCGTGGATTTAATACTCTCTAAACTGCTATTTGTGCAGTGTATTTGAACGCTTCAAAGTTTATTTTTATTTCATAAGGGGTCCCCCAAACATCTTTCCTGTTGTTCCCCTGTCCCCTGAAAAGTGGGCCTTAATGTTTAAAAGGTTTTAAATCACCGTTTAAGCGTTTTTGGTGGGGGGATGTACGAATCAAAGCGGACTTTAATCTTCGGCAGGAGACACATTTTTAAAGTTTTCTGATCTCAAATTATTCACCCAAAATTT
This sequence comes from Phyllomedusa bahiana, assembly GCA_025379985.1. Taxonomy (NCBI): domain Eukaryota; kingdom Metazoa; phylum Chordata; class Amphibia; order Anura; family Hylidae; genus Phyllomedusa; species Phyllomedusa bahiana. Next base: position 16,651 of record JAODAL010033586.1, on the reverse strand, counting down.
CCCGTTTATATCAATCACAGCTTCAAAAAGAGAGAGGGGTTCAATCTTTAAATTAAAAAACTCAATTTTGTTTTCACTTACTCACAAGATTATAGATCCTGGGGGCCGGTCATCATTCGGTTTGTGAATTAACTCCAAACCCGATACCTTGTTAAGTAAAAACGCACCCAAAGAGAAACAAATTCCCTTATTTTTAAAGGAAATTTCCCCAGCAAAGAAGCACGGGGGGAAAGGGGGTTTTTTATTTGTGGGGGAACTTCAACATAGTGGGTTAACAATGCTATTGATAGATCTCGAGAGAGATAAAAACCCCCAGTGACCTTTATCCCTTTTTAGAGGGGAGATACTGAATTTTTGGGGTTATACACACCACAGAAAAAAGATTTACCTTTTCTCGGGCCCCCCAAACAAGTTATTCTCATATAGTTTTTTCTGCTAGAAAAAACTTGCCCCCCAGTAATTTTTTTTTTTCCCCCGTATGGGGGTAATACTGGTTACCTGCACCAGTGATTTTGACCCCTTTTAAACAAGCATACACCCCTCTAAATCCTCTGGGGACCAACAATTTTTTCCTTCTTAAAAAACCAGACAACGTCACTTTCCTAAAAGGCAGATTAAAGAATATTTTCCTTTAAAACCTCTAGGCTCCCCCTCCCCCTCCCCTACTATGGTGTGCCCCCCAAGCATTTATCCGTGGTTTTTTTCATCCAGCTGGCCATCGTTCTAGGAAAAAAGAAACAGTCCCCTTAATAAAAATTAAACCAAAGTCAAAAAATTAGAAAACATTTTAACAATTCCTTCTCCACTAAAGTACTGCATAGCCTCCTTAAAAAGACCAATATTCTCTACCTACTAAATAGAATTCAATCTAAAATAAAGAAATGGACATTTTACGCACAAGGCAATAACCCCCTAAAAAATTTAGCCCAAAAGAAAATTTTAAAAATCTACCAAAACCCAAAAAGGGTATCCCTTTTTACCCTTCTGGTACTAAAATCATTAAACCCCCCTTACATTGCGAACAGTTTGCCTCCCATTATGCTGGCCATATAAATTCAATCATCAAAAACATCCCCGCCTAAAAGCGTGACATTAAAAATTTTTTTTCCCCCAAATTTTTTGCCCAAATTTTTCTCATCTCAATTTGAAAATTTAAAATTCCCCCCTTACTCAATTGGAAGTTTAGCAAGCGTTCCTCCCCGTAAACAAACAAGTCGCCCCGGGGGCCCACGTATTACAAACGAGTATTACCAAATATTTTTTAATCTCCTTTCCCCCCCCCCTAACCATCTAAATAATGAGTTGCTATGTCCCTAAAACCCGCCAAAGAACTATACAACCATTTTTTCCACAATTCCCAACCGGGCCCCCAAAAACCCAAGGATAATACAGCTAATTTTAGACCTATCTCCTCTAAAACACGGACATTTAAAAATTTTGCAAAAATACCAGCTTCCGATTTAATATTGTTCTACCAACTCTATTTCACAAAGAGATCAAACGGGTTTTTTGGGGTTTAGACGGCCAGAGTGCGACACGTCCTTCTTATTTTGTCAAATTCAAATTTTGTCCAAATTGGATGTCCCCATTGGCTGAGAAAGGGTTTTTTTGAGTTTACTGGGAAAAATATTAAAAATAGTCCTGAATAAATTTTGGGTTTTCAGGGTTTTTTTGAGCGTTATGTCTTTGTACACTAAACTCAGCGTCGTTCTTAGTTGGGTTCAAATTCCCCCTTGTTGCCTATCTAAAGTACAACGGGTGTCCGCTCTCCCCTTAATAAGTTATGGATTGAACCCTTGGGCCAACATTTAAGAAAAAATCCCAATCTCTGGGTTTTTTTAGTCAACAAGACCAATCAAAAATAAATTCATGCAGATGATGTAATTTAATTGTTTCGAACCCCGGCACATCCATCCCTACCATCCCAGAAACACTCACAACTTTTTTTAAAAATTTCTTATTACAAACGAATACCCCCCAAGTCCCCAAATTACCCATAAATAATCAACTTTTCAAATTTTTTTCCTTTTAAGGCTTTTATTTTAAAATGGAAAAAAACTGAGTTGATTACCTAGGTATTTAAAGTCACTCCATCCCCTTTTCTTACACTAGACCTTTAATTTTAAATCTCTCCTGACAGTTTAAAGTGGAGATCAAAAGGTTACCAAACCCTTTTTCTTTCCCGTTTTCCCAAAATTAATGCCTTCAAAAAAATCTTGTTTCCCAAATTTTTATACTAGTAGAGCAATTCCTTATATTATACCCAAAAGGGTCAACCTTTGATTTCAGGCGCTCTTTACTTTCATCGGGCGGAAAGAAAGCTAGAGTTAAGCGAGACCTTTTATTTTAAAGCGCAAAAAAAAAGTGGCTAGCATGCCAAATTTTTTTTCCCACAAGCACTTTCGGTCGAGCAAAATTTTTTTCTTTTAACCCCGGGCCCTTACTCTTTGGTCCCACATTTTAATCCAAATCATTCATCCCTTTTCCTTATACATACCTTTAAAGCTTTGCTCTTTTGGTGTTCCCTTACCAACTTCCCACTTAAATCAATATCAGAAAATGTTTTAAACCTTAGGGTTGGGATGCTACCTAACTCTTGGATTTAATTTTGCTAGAAAATTATTCCCCTTGATCTTTTTTTCCTGTGGTCTGACTCTCTCCACTTCCTTGGGCAGGGCGAGGTTTCAAACGTTTTACCAGGACTCAAACTATTTCCATTTACAACTATTTCCCAAACCCCTTTTTTCCCCCTCGTCAAACCCCTTTCAATTTCTGCAGATTCGACATATCCTCCGCTATTACTGGGGGGAACCCCCCCCCAGCATTCCGATTTTTATTATTTTCTTTCAAAGAAAAAAAGGGTTTGAAAAAAGGGCCCTTTTTTTTGATATTTCAAGCATTATGGCCAAAAACCTGGCTTAAATCTCAACAGATAAAAAAGGGAAAAAAGAACTGTCCCTTACACTTTTCAAGGGAAAAATGGATCAAGACAAAAAATTTTTCCTCCCGTCTAAATCATAAACCCAAAAAGCCTGTTTAAAATACATTTACGAGGTACCTCCCTCCCTCGAGATGGCCAAAATTTTTTCCCCCCGGATTTGGGAAAGGTTCGGCCAAAAAAGGGACCTTTTTACACGTTTGGTGGGGCGCCCAATTATTCAAAGTTCTGAAGTCGGTTTTTCCCCCCTCCCCTTTTAGATCCCCGGGCCCTTTTCCTTTAAACCCCCCGAACTTGCGGTTTTAAATAGGTTTGACGAGTACCATCTTTTCCTTCCGCAAATTATTTCCACACCTTCATAGCAGTAGAACAGCTATTTCTTTAAATGGAAAAGACGTAGCCCCCCCTTTTTCCGAAGTAAATTTGGAGAATTAACTTGAACTCGCTTGTGAAATTAGACTGATTGATTCCCCCTTCACGTAATAAGAAGAAAACCCTCTGGGCTTTGGTTATCTTCCAAATACTGTGCCCTAATATCCTATATTAATTTTTTCTGTTTTATACCTCTAACAGAATTAAGATGCTTTTGTTTCTAATTTGATCATGTTTTATTACCCGATGGTTGTTTTTTTTACCCGTTTGGGTCCACTTTGGACACTTTGTTTTTGTTTTAATTACTGCACTCTGTATTGTAAATAATTGTTAACTGCTCAAATCTTTAATAAAGTTATGTTTAAAGAAGATGAAAACTTAAAGTCTCTCAGAAGGGAGTGGGAGGGAAGGTAGGAAAGAAGGGGAAAGGGAAATACATAACAAAAATGAAAAACATTGCAACCATGTTTGGGCAGCAAATACTGTGCAAACACCAGGAGCGGAGGTTTGCAATAACAGAACTAAATCTGAGGTAAAAAATCACTTCAATACCAGGTTTTCCTGGTATTCCTGGTAATAGCAAGATTAATGCCTGGCAGTTTTCCCATCCATCAGTTTAGAAAAAGAAATGGAAGCTCCTTGCAGATCTGCAATGGGGGATAGGTTCCACGATTTTAGCAAAGCAAATTCTTCAGCTGGAGAGGTAAAAATATGCATAATGGCATCTTTGTTGACAATCATTTTAGTAGGGAAACCCCATTGGTACAGAATATTCTGCTGTCGCAATGTTGCAGAGATCTGAATGAATCAACGCCAGGCAGCTAGGGTAGCTTGAGATAGATCTGCATACAGCTTGACCAGGCAATTGGTTAAATTTCCAAACTGCAGCTAAAATATCTAGCCAGTACATCTCTAGAAATCAAGTCTGGAACGGACTTGAGCTTGGGGAGTCTATGAGCCCTATCAAGAATTAAATCATGTTTACATCTGGGAGGGAGCAATTTCTTGATGAGTTGTTGCAAGTACGCTGTTAGTTCAGAGTTTGTATTGGTTTCCAGGAATCCGCTGAATTTAATATTGTTGCGCAGACTTCTATCTAAGTCAGCCAATTTAGCTTTTACTTTAGGGAGTTCATTCTCCAATGCATTAGGGGAATGGAATCAACTAGACCAGGCAGCGTGTGCGGCCTGATGACATCACGCCCACCGTGCCAGGAAGAAGACGAAGCACCTCAGATCAGTGGGGGAGTGAGGAGTACTGTATTTTTTTGTTTTTAAAACCCTGCCTATAGAGGACATTAAACTGCCTATACCTGCCTATGGGGGACATTTACCTGCCTATGGGGGTCATTTAACTACCTGTACCTGCCTCTAACTGTCTATACCTGCCTATGGCGGACATTTACCTGCCTATACTTGTCTATAGGGAGATTTAAATGCCTACACCTGCCTATACCTGCCTATGGGGGACACTTACCTGCCTATGGGGGACATTTGCCTACCATATATATATATATATATATATATATATATATATATATATATATATATAACACTACCGTTCAAAAGTTTGGGGTCACTCAACAATTTTGTGTTTTCCCTGAAAACTCATCTTTTTATTTATCAAATGAGTTTCAAAGTGAATAAGAATATAGTCCAGACATTGACAAGGTTAGAAATAATGATTTTTATTTGAAATAATAATTTTCTACTTCCAACTTTGTTTTCTTCAAAGAATGTTCCCTTTGCAGCAATTACAGCATTGCAGACCTTTGGCATTCTAGCTGTTAATTTGCTGAGGTAATCTGAAGAAATTTCATCCCATGCTTCCAGGAGCCCCTCCCACAAGTTGGATTGGTTTGATGGACACTTTATGAGTACCATACGGTCAAGCTGCTCCCACAACAGCTCAATGGGGCTGAGATCTGGTGACTGCACTGGCCACTCCATTACAGATAGAATACCAGCTGCCTGCTTCTTCCCTAAATAGTTCTTGCATAATTTGGAGGTGTGCTTTGGGTCATTGTCCTGATGCCGGATGAAATTGGCTCCAATCAAGCGCTATCCACAGGGTATGGCATGGCGTTGCAAAATGGAGTGATATTCAAAATCCCTTTTACCTTGTACAAATCTCCCACTTTACCAGCACCAAAGCAACCCCAGACCATCACATTACTTCCACCATGCTTGACAGAAGGCGTCAGGCTCTCTTCCAGCAACTTTTCAGTTGTTCTACATTTCACAAATGTTCGTCTGTGTGATCCAAACACGTCAAACTTCGATTCGTCTGTCTATATTACTTTTTTCCAATCTTCCTCTGTCCAATGTCTGTGTTCTTTAGCCCATATTAAACTTTTCCTTTTACTAGCCAGTATCAGATATGGCTTTTTCTTTGCCACTCTGCCCTGAAGGCCAACATCCCGGAGTCGCCTCTTCACTGTAGAGGTTGACACTGTCGTTTTGCGGGTACTATTTAATGAAGCTGCTAATTGAGGACCTGTAAGGTGTCAATTTCTCAAACTAGAACATTCTTTTTCTTCTTGTATACTACAAACTAAAACATGTTCTTTCAATAAAAAATAGCTCAGTGTGTTATTAGGTTTATTCCCAAGTGAAAGGTCACTGGTTCAAATTGATGAGCAGCCATGAAGAAGATTTCCCAAGAAAAGAGAACAGCATCATCCAGTTCATTGATAGCGTTCTCTCAGCAAGAAAATTGCCAAACTGCAACATGTGAGGCCATGACAGTTTAAAACATATGAAATGAAGTCCGTCCATCCATTCTGAAACCAAGAGGTGGACGTCCAGGCAAAATATCAAAGTCAACAAGTTAGATAATCACAAGCTTTATCAGTTCTGGCAAGACAAATTTGGTAGTGAAGGTGGCTTATATGCTTCATAATAGTGATATCACAGACTTCCATGCATGTACTGTGCGACACACATTTCACAAGTCTGGAATGGTGGCCCAAAAAAAGGTGAAGAAGCCTCAACATCAATATCTTCATAAGAAGTGTCAGCTCAGGTTTGCACAAAAGTAAGAAAAGTGGACTGTCAAAGATCAGAAATAGGTGGTTTGGAGCAATGAGGCGAAAGTCAATCGATTTGGGTGCTGATAGGTGCAAATGGGTCTGTAAGATTCAAGGGAAAAGGGGGCTAACAGATTGAGAAATCCAAGGAACCATCAAGTTCAGTGGAGGAAACCTGGTGACATGGAGTTGCTTCACAGCTGAAGACATTGGGTACTTGACCAAGAACAAAAGTGGTCTCAATGCTGAGCTATATATGAGTATACTACAAGATGAGTTACCTTATGCACTCAAGTACTATGAATATGAAAAGGATGACATAGTATTCGAGCAGGACAACGACCTAAAGCAAACATTGAGATTGGCAAATTAATGGTTTAATAACAATGAAATAGAGTTGCTCGATTGGCCCCCAAAATACCCACACCTCAACCCAATCAAACACATGTGGGTAGAGTTGAAGAAAACGCTGTATTCATATTCAAATAAGTTAACAAGTATGTACCAACATCGCAAACCTGTAGAAGAGGCCTGGGATCAGATTTTAATCAAAATATGCTTGAATCTAATCAAGAGCATTCCCAAAAGGATTCAAGCAGTTTTGAAAGCCAAAAGGTGGATTTTCCAAATACTAACAAAATAATAAAAAAGTAAATTTAGATTTTTAAGACCAAAACAGTAACAATGCAGTTACTTGACAAGAATCTGCATAACTAAGTATATACTAAATATGTGAAAGTCAAATTATGTATGAGATAGCCAAGATGTTTTACTATAAATGATTACTAAAGTCTCACATTAAAAGCTGTAGTGAATGGTGAGATATGGAGCCTGAAAGTCAAACAGTACACTCAATTCTATGGTTTTCTTAAGTTGTTCCTTAGTTTGGCTTAGGGCTAGTGTTGAGCGATTAAGTTGGCTATCGACAACGATCGATAGTCGATAGTCGGCCACCATCGATAAGGTTTTCGATAGTCGATAGTCGATCATCTCCGATGACCATTAAAGTCTATGGGAGAGCAACAACACCTTCATTCGTACACCCAAACAAGGCTGGAGAAGCTGGAATTAATAGCCACAACAGTCAAATGGATACCTGCTACATCTTAGGCACAACACTTAGGCTATAAAAGCCACAGAAAAAAAGTCACACACCATTCACTATCCCTGTCTTGTACCACAGCATGACCCTTAACCTGCATCACCCACAAATTAAAAAGTGCCCGAAGGCAGTATGAAAATGAACCATCATTTTACTTGAACTGGACTTTAATATCCCTGTCCTGGAACGCAGCATGAGCCCCAAACCTGCATGACCCCCACATTTAAAAAGTGCCGGAAAAATGGGGTCTTACAAGCACCATTTTAGTTGAACTGCACATTGACTATACCTGTCCCGGGCCACAGCATGAGCCCCCAAAACCCGAATGACCCCCCATTTAAAAAGTGCCCGGAAAAAGGAGTCTTTCAACCACCATTTTTGTTTCACTGGACATTGACTATCCTGTCCTGGGCCACAGCATGAGCCCCAAACCTGGCATAACCCCCAGATTTAAAAAAATGCCGAAAAAGGAGTCTTCAACCACCATTTTAGTTTTTACTGGACATTGACTATACCTTTTCCTGGGCCACAGCATGAGCCCCCAAACCTGCATGACCCCCACATTAAAAAAGTGCCCGGAAAAGGAGTCTTTCAACCACCCTTTTAGTTTTTACTGGACATTGACTATACCTGCCAGGGACACAGCATGAGCCCCAAACCTGCATGACCCCCACATTTAAAAAGTGCCGGAAAAAGGAGTTTTTCAACCCCCATTTTAGTTTCAGGGGACATTGACTATATGCCCGGGGCCCCCGCATGAGCCCAAACCTGCAAAAACCCCCATTTTTAAAAAACCCCGGAAAAAGGGTCTTTCAACCCCCATTTTATTTTCACTGGAATTGACTATACCGCCCCGGGGCCACAGCATGACCCCCAAACCTGATCCCCCCACAAAAAAGTGCCGAAAAAGGAGTTTTTAACCCCCATTTTGTTAATGGCATTGATATCCCCTGTCCTGGGCCACGGGACCCGGGCCGGAGTTACAGGGGGGCGGTGGGACCCGGTGGGTCCTCATTATTAAACCGCGGTTTAAAAAATGCCCTGATGCGCGCAACAAAAACTTCGCTGAAGCAGATGCGGAAGGGAAAGTGTGAAAAAACCACCCTTCCTCAGTACACATAAACCCGGGTAGGCTTCCCCCCTGGGGTGGGACCAATTGAGTTCATTAAAAATATGGTGGTTAAGCTTGTTACACCCAGGTGCCCCTTTTTCTTGGATTTTTTTTTTATTTTACTCAACTCTGGAGGAAATGGTCTTGTACTTTGTTCTTGTCCTGCTCCCAAATTTAAAAGTCTCTGAATAAACCCCATTGGTAAATTTTTCTGTACCTCCCCTTTTACAAAAATTCAGAGGAATTTTTTTAAACAAATTTTTACATGAAAGTTTTTTTTTTTATTGATTTGCTATGGGTAAAAGATCTTGCAAAAAAAAAATCATTTTGCAATATTGGGCATTAAAGTGTCCTACCTATTTGTTTGACAGCCCCATCACCTTGAGCCACTTTGGACCTTGTGAAGAAAAAATGTTGTTAGAAAAAAAATTTTTTTAGAATAGGCCCGTATATACTGATGTCACGCAAATGCCCCAAAAAATTTAAAAATGACCCCCGAGCCCTTTGACAATTGTGAAAAACAAAGGGCTTTAGAAACAAAAATTTTTTTGATAGGCCCCGTAGTATTGTGCATTTCAAAGCAAAATGCCCAAAAAATTAAAAAATGACCTAGCCACTTTAAAAAGTGAAGGAAAATGCATTAGAACCACATTTTTTAAAGGGCCTGATTATTCTTTATTTCAAGCAACCGACCCAAACAATTAAAAATGACTTCTCAGCCACTGTTAAAAAGTTGTGAAGGGAGAAATGCCACTTAGAGCGCACATTCTATCCAAAGACCATGATTATAGTTTATACTCACAGCAACATGACCCAAAAAATATAAATATGCCTTCTCAGCCACCGTTAAAAATTGTGAGGGAGGCAATGCCATTAGAAGCCACATTTCTGTTCCAAAGGACCATGATTATAGCATTATCTCACCGCAACATGGACCCCAAAAAATTATAACTATGACTTCTCAGCCACGTTAAACATTGTGAGGGAGAAATGCCTTTGAAGCCACATTTTGTTCCAAAGGACCATGATTATTGCTGTATCTCACCGCAACATGACCCAAAAAATTCTACTTATGACTTTCCGCCACTCTTAACAAATTGTGAAGGAGAGAAATGCCACTTAGAAGACATTTCTGTTCCAAAGGACCATGATTATTGTGTATCTCACAGTACTGACCCCAAAAAATTATAATTATGATGTTCTCCGCATGTTAAAATTGTGAGGCAACATGACCCAAGCCCTTTGGGACAATTGTGAAATATTCTAAAGATGAAGTGAGAAATGGAATATGGTTTTGTCATGAAACCCTGGGTCTTTTTAGTCTCCTCACAGCAAAAACACCAAAATGAAAACTGTGCTTGGGAATGAGAATAAAATTGCAGTAAGAAATGCTCATTTTAAAAAATACGTTTATCAAGAGGACCATTTCTGTTTGGCGAGGAATGTTGAGGTAGACAGCAAACTAAATCTGGTGACCTCGGCAATTGGGGACACAACATCATAGAGATCCTGCCTGATTATTTGTGAAAGTCAACGATACACATTATCTCGTGAACGCCGGATGCGTTTGTCTGTAATGACTCCTCCAGCTGTGCTGAAGGTCCGCTCAGATATGTCGCTGGCTGCTGAGGACAACACCTCTATGGCGTGGCGAGCCAGCTCGGGCCATTGTCCATTTTGGATCCCCAGAAGTAATTGGGTCGGAACGCCTACAAAAAAACATCGGTTTATGAGACGCGATAGTCGTGCACATGATCTTAAAGTGGTCTCTGGGTGTTGTTATGTGTGGCCTGCATTGCATGCGGTTGGTGAGGTTTGGTAAATAAAGTTGGCCAGAGGTCACCCATTAGCTTCTGGCCACCTTTTGCTGCTGCCGTGCTGCCGCTAGGCTATTGGGCCACTCTACTGCTGTCCGTCGCTGGCGTTGTGTCCACCGTGAATTTGAAGAGACGTGAAGCAGAGCAAACAGATGTCTCCAGTTGATCAATCGCAAGGTCTCCATTTCCTGCTTTTTACTCTCTATTTGGGTGGGTGGATGGAATAGTGCTGGAGTTTTGTTTCTTACCGGGGGGATCAGGAGGGTGGCCACCCAGTAACTGTTGTTCATTTAGAATGGCCTTAATGCGAGGATCATGTTGGAGGTAAATGGAGCATCCAAGCACTCATGTGAGAGATGGAGCTTGATTTCCAAGTCGGGTTTGAGGGGCACTTAGAAACTCATCTTCTCAAACTGCTCAAATTCACCCATCTCTTTCCAAGGCTAGGGCCGTCGGTTGTCTAGGAATACCTCCTCTTTCCTCCTCCTCCTCCTCCTCCGCTTCATCGGCATAGCATTCACACACAGCCCTGACTTGCTAGATGATGCACCTGAGAGGAGTGCCGCCTTGCCTAGTCTTGGCTGTTAAAGCCATGCCTAAATGCAAGCCCGATAAAATTGAGTACAACAGTCGAGCCTTGTGGATTTGCCGGAGGAGAAAGGCTCCGTGTCAGCAATCTGTGTCGTCTCCTCTCCGTCGCTGGCGGGATGATGTTTCAGAGTGTCCAACGATCGTTCCAGAAACTAAGATCACCACAATCTCATGCTGACAAGGGCTATTGTCCGCAACTGACCATTTTGGTGGCTCTTCAAATGGCAAGGATGGCTGCAGAGCTCTTACACTGCCTCCCACTCTCGTGGCTAAACACCCGAGGTCGCACTGCTGTGACAGGCCATGTGTCATTCGTAACTGCGTAATGTATTGCACTGCTCCACAATCGCTGGAGCATGTGGAGGGTGAATTCCAGGTGTTGCCACGTCAACAATGAGCCGGTTGCGGGGAGGCCAAGCTGGCTGTTATGCAACGCAGCCAGGCGGGACGAAGAGGTTCGCAACGGCGGAAGTGCGAACTCAGACCTCGAGCCTTCTTCAGCAGGCAGTCCAGACCCGGGGTAAGCACTTTAGAAATTTCTGGACGACAAGGTTCATTGACATGTGCCAGGCAAGGGATGTGCTCCAGCCTACCGATCGTAAGGGCCGGCCACGCCCGTTTCGCCCGTGGATCGCACACACTCTTGCCTGGCACCAAGGTTCTTGACACCCAGCCCAGCGCTCTGTTCGTTGCGGAGAGCGTCACAGTCTGACCTGTGTGTGGACGGTCTCCAAGGCAGATTAATTTCAAACGGCCTGGTGTCTTGGGCAACGTGCGGCCACCTGAGGGACATTGGGGGAAAGAGCCCTGCACCCTTCCTGCGGTTTGGAAAAGAGCCGTGCGCCGAGCTGAGAAGCCACCGTCCACCCCAGAGACATCACCCAGTCACCCAATGAGCTGTCACAGAGATATAGCGGCCTTGGCCGTGCTTACTGGTCTATTGTCGATGGTGAGATGGGACTTTTCCGGACACAGCTGAGACAACGTGCTTGAAATTTTTAGATGACACGTGGCTGGCCAGGGCAGCGGACGGCATTCTGGCAAAGGAAATGCCTGTCGGCATCTGGTATTGGGGTGGCGAGGGCCATGACGTGGCGGAAAACCCATCTGTGTCCACCAGACGGAAAGGCAACATTTCAAGGCAAAAGCCTTGGGCAATGCCGACATTCAGGGCTTTTGGCTATGGGATAGTTTGGGTTTAAAGTATTTCTTCTGCTCCCAAACCTGGAAGACAGAGGCTGGTGCTAGACTGGCCGATGTACGCGTGCAGGTCGTCCAAAACTGGCGGGAGGAGAAGGGGTTTTTTTTTAGGATGGGTCTCAGGTGGGGCTGGTGGTACTCGGGCGCCGGTGGAGGCTGAAGCTGAGGCTGATCCGTGAACATGACTCTGAGAGGACATGGGCAGCTGAGGAACGCTTGGTGGATGGCGGAGGAGGCGGAGGCGGGACAGAGGGTTGTCGACAGTGGTTGGAGGCCGGCGTCGGTCTTCTGGCCTTTTTTTGCCAAGTGTTCCCTCCATTTAACTCATGCATTCGCTGCATGTGGACTAGTCTGTGGTGGTGGTTAACATTAAGTTCTGGCCTACTACTGATGCGTTTACGGCAAAGGGGGGCCGGCGGCACTATGACATCGCTGGGTGCTCAGAGGCTTGCTCAAAGCAGGCCAGGCTTGAGAGGTCCTGGACCTTGTTTGACGGCGATAAGCGAGGAGCGGGTTTGCCGTAACCGTGGCTAGGCGGAATCATATCAGCGGACTTTTGCGACCGCCCTCTCCCTTTTTGTGGCGGGACCGTATTGACACTACCCAATGTCTTCTCCTCGTCATGATGAAGCGCTCGCATGCAATTCTGCGGACAAGACCAGGATGGATCCGCAATGTCAATTATCATTCTCATCATCAACACAGGTGACTTGGTCGTCTGACTTTCTGCATCAGAAGCTAGCGGGCTACAAGCAAGGGGCACTGCAAGGCGTTGCCACGCCGCCCCAGATTTTTGCGATTGACGGCTTTCTTCACCTCCTTGATGGCATCAGTAATCTGGGGTCAGAGCAGGACTAAATAATCCTCTTTATCTTTTAACATGACTTCTGAACCCAAACGAATTTTGTCATAAAATAGGTCTTCAGACAATGGATTATCCACCGTGGTGGGTACACGAGTTGACTTTGGGTGCTTCATGGTTGGGGACGGATGCTGCAGATGCTGATGACGACATTTGTGGCGTGACTGGAGGACGGGAGGTAGATGCTAGATGCAGGTTGCATTAACCACTGAGGACAAATTGGCGACGTAGTGTTCGTTACTTAGATTCACAGGGCCTGACCCAGCGAACGATGAAGGGCTGACGGTCCGCAACTGACGATCGCTGGCATGCGTGTTGTCGCAGCATGGAGGAGCACCTTCTCTGTACCTTACCTCCATGTGCTACCTCCCTCTTTGTGCTTACCACTGCAATTCGTCATGTACAGAATTCTACAAATTTGAGAAGGGTTATGGAATAGTTTTGGAAAGTCTCTTATTAAAAGACGGCAACCCAAGCTATTTCCAAATCTCTCTAATCTAAAACAAAACATTTTTTTCTGGATTTAAACATTTACCTGCAAGGTGTCTACTCAACAATCTGGAGTGGGCTAAAAGTGCAAAAAACACGTATCTGTTATGTTTTCGTATAATTAACACGGTACTTTTTGCACCTTTCCAATTCACCTGTTGGGTGATAAGAATTGCTGTTGTATGATTTACGTGGATGCTCTGTCAATGAACAAAGCTGGGTGCGCAAAAGGCGAAAAAAAGTATCTGTTTATGTTTTTGTCTAATTACAGGTATATTATGCACCTGTTCAATTCCACTGTGGTGACTATAGGAATTTTTGTTATGAAGATTTAGTGGATATGCTTCAATGAACAAAGCTGGTGTGCGCAAAAGTCAACAAAAAAACCGTATTGTTATGTTTTCGTATTAATACACGGTTATTTTTTGCCCCTTTCAATTCAATGTGGTGGACTATAGAATTGCTGTTTTATGATTTATAGTGGATGCCGCTGTCAATGAACAAGTGGGTGCGCAAAAGTCAAAACACACCGTATCTGTTATGTTTTCGTATGATACACGATATTTTGGCAACAAACAAATGTGCTGACTACAAGATTGTGGATTGTATTTAACTGAAAGGGTGGATTTATCAACACAGGTGGAATGGGTTAAAATTGAAATGAACACCTTCTGAAATGTATTGACTGATATAAAAGTGGAGTTTTGCACCTAACAAGTGACTGCAGGTTACTGAATATATGTGTTATCCAATATAAGTTTCAGGCTGCCATATCAGGCATTTTTCAATAGAAAACTGTTAATAATAAAGTAGATTTCCAGTACAATGTCTACACTAAGTCTTGGTGAACTTTATCCAGTTTCTTTATAGATTAGAGCTTTTGTCTGTGTTCGCCCGGGGCCCCCCCCCCCCCGCTCCCCCGTGACTTTACAGCGGTAGATGCTGCTTTAATATTCTCTAGCTAACTACATAAATTTTCAATAATCTCTAATCATAACTAAATGGAAGGAACACAGCTAATAGTAGAGGTTTCTTGTGCAGAAGAGACTAATTTTACGCTGATGCTGTTTGGCCACAGGCAGAGCGCACATCCTATTTCCTATAGACGGTGAGAGACTTAAGGTGGAACTGAAGGGCTGTTCTATGTTAACACGATGGTCATGTGATTTTTCCGCCAATGCAACCATTACACATCCCAGTCATGACGTTTTCACACAATCTCACTGCTCTATTCTGTATTGATTTTGCTGGCCGCCAAACTGAAGGGCACGTCTGTGAGCGCGAAAATGGCGCGATCTTATAGATGATGCACAGAATTTTAACCTTAATTATTGCGATGATCTGAAAATTTCGATCACCATATAAACCTTGCCGATTTTCAACTTTGTCGATAAAAATCGCTCAACATATACAAGACTGCTTAAAAAAGAAACCGGGGGATTTTTGATTACATACTACGACCTTGTGGTTTAACAAAAACCTGAAATTTTGGTTTTTTTTTAAAATTTTTTCATAATTTAGTTTTTTTTGTTTTGTTTTTTTGTGGCCCTTTTCTTTTGGTTCTGTTGTGGGAAATCAGTTGAGAATATCTCCATGGTTGGGTATAGTCTCTTTTTATAAATACGTCGAGTATATAATATTTTATATTTTTTTTGTTTATCCCCATCACTTTTTTTTATTAGCCTTACTTTTGGGTTTATATCCATTGGATTTTTTTAACGTAACCTTGTGTACTCGTTTTGATCTTGATGAAAAGCCTGTTCTTGGGTACCATTTATGCTATTGTGTCCAAAACGTATTATCTTATATTTTGGGGCGCCCAGTGGCCCTTGTTAGGGGCGGGGGTTGGCACGTTTTGCTAGTTGGCGGCGGGGACGGGGGCGGTGCGGTTTATCGTCTCCCCGTTAGTTCATTTGGGGGCCGTGCTGAAAAATTACTTTCGTTTTGCCACTTGGGTTTTTTTTACACGTGGGTTTTTGTCCTTCGGTTGTCATTCCTTTTTGGTGGAACGGGAGGCGCGGGGAAACATGTGGTGTTTGGCGTCTTTGTTTGCTATTGGCAGTGAAAGGGCTTTGTCCTGTATATTGGTGAGAAAAGTGGCATTGGATTGGCTAAGTGTTTATTTGGTTAATAGGGGGGGGGTTTTTAAGTGTAACTGTCTGGCACTTACTTAGGGCCCCACTTTCCCTCACTTGGACCTCATCCTTTTCTATCACAGATGTATTTAAAATTATTATCCCTGATGAAAACCCAAACTTTGGGGAACGCGTCGGGACTTTGTTTTTTTTTATGTATGTTACTGATAATTTGTTAGAAGGGGAGTCGCGAGAGGGGGGGTCGCCTTTCGGGGTGGTGCTCTATCTGGATAGGCAGTATAGTGATAGCAATAGTGTTTTTTATTATATGGTATTACTGGTCAATGGGGCAACGGATCTCTTGACAAGGTTTCAGAACCCTGAGTTTTTGACCACATTTTTGACCAATTTTCCTCCCTCTTATAGGGGCATTCTCCTGCTAATAGGTATTTGGTCAATGTCTTTTTTGCTGGTTTGCTGAATTGTCCACTTGCTTTTTATTTAGGTACTGATATACAGGGTACTTTATTTAAATACAGTTGCTATTTGTATGTGGTTATGTGGGGGCCCAAATTTATATAAAGGTAAATTTTTTTGCATATCTTTAAAAATTATTTTTAGAAAATTTTTTTTTTGTCTGTGGACTTGTTAAAAACTTTATCAAATACCCGTGTTTATTTTTTATTTAATACATTTAAAAGCTTGTTTCAGAAATATGTTTATCCATTGAGCTATATATTGTGTTAGCTTACATTTATGTATTAAAGAGTAGGCTTGGTCTTACAGTTTTTATAACTGCAAAATACATCCATACATCTTCTGAGTTTTGCTAAAAAATCAGGTGACTAGTCAGGGATGTTAGAGGGGGGGTTACCTATCAGCAGAGCTTAAAAGCCCTGTGTGGGAGCCAGTAGGCCCTTTCTTCTCAAGGAGAGTTTTTTCTGTGACTGTCAATGCTTTGGATCAAAGGGGTTTAAAAACCAAGTAGCCCAGCGAGTAAACCGAGCGTGGAGTGTGCTTTTTGTTAAGTGTGTCGTTTTGCTTAAAGGAGGGACCTTAATATTTT
>JAODAL010033585.1:0-45384 GCA_025379985.1 Phyllomedusa bahiana | reverse complement strand
ACCTGTTTTTCACACCCGCTTCAGACTCCTATTTCTGTTAGCTGTGGATGAATCACACATGACTGACGTTTCGCCTGCTTTTTTCAAGTTTCGTTAAACAAACTGGTGATGGAGAGTTTTTAACAGCGGGGGCACAAGGCTACAGTCCAAAGGGGTTTTAAAGTTTGTCAGTAAAAACATAATCAAGCTCCTGATAAGTGCTGGTAAGACACAGTATGACCATCCTGGCCAGGACTGCTAAAGCGGAGAGAGATGGTAACCTAGGCAAGTGTATATACACAAGCAGGAGATGAGGTCTGCTCTAGCTCTGAGAGGAAGCAAAATCAGAATGGCAATGTATTTGGTAGTCATCTTTGTTTATCTTGACCTACAGGTTTAACGCTAATCAATGTGGTAAGAGCACCCCGATAAGATTGGTGAGCTGACTCCTTTATTCAGTGACACATGGATAGGCTGGATCTATCATAATGGAGTAGTTCTTACATAGTAAATCTGTATTGTGGCTCAAAGTAGGGGAGTAGTGGACATTCAGTCCCCAACCAAACCTAAAATAAGGGGTTACATGAACAACCCTTTTAAAAAAAAACCCCTTCACTTTTTTTCACCGCATCCTAATACCAATAATACCAGATATACATTTCCAGGCAGCGGAGTACCAGCACTATTCGAAGCTCTTCTTAATTGGAAATAGAAATGTAGCTGGGAACATTCCCGTTCTTTGGCATTTATAAATAAAAACAATGACATTTCAGTAATTTTACATTTCAATGATTTGTACATAAATCAACCAACTCCTAGCTGGAATTACTATAATCAAGTGACAAACCAAAGACATCTACTGTACACAAGAGAATGTAACTCAGGCGGAACTTGTCTACAATGACCTCATCGAACAAATATATTCATGCATGTATATAGATACATATTCCTTTCATGTGATGTGCCACTAATTTAGGTAATTGGGAATAATTGACATTCTAGAATAGAGATGGAATCGGGTTAATGCTTCCTATGTATTAACCTTGTGTAAACCTTCATCAAAACTGACCCCATGACCCCCGGGGATTTCAAAATCCAGGAACCCCCCTGAAAAAATTTAATTAACCTATTAAAATTTAGAGGTTTTCTGCTTGTCAATTATTTGATATTTATGCAGCCACAGAATAGATAGTTTTCATTGGGACTCAAGTATAAACCTGCAAATGAGCTGAAAATTATATAGCAAAAAGTATGGAGAGCGAAGCATTTGCCACAGTTGCCAACAGAGACATAAGCTTTAGCTACTGGATCATATACAAAAACTTCTACAGTGCACCCATTTAGTGTGTGCTCTCTATAATAATTTCCTTTTGTGAATGGGGCCTTTGGTCCCTTTTGCACTGGCATAGGAGGACTCCTGCAGATGCCCAACTTTTTGCCTTTTTCTTCGCTCAACATATTCCATGATGAGTGACACAAGATTACCGACTTTTTGGTGCCCTTTGGATGCTTAATTAAATTTGCAAAAAAGAAAGCTGGATACATGTGCATTTCTGTACCCTTATGGCTATGCCCTTGTCAGTCAATGGATCGTACTACTGTTCCTCCAGATTTTTTATTTAATTGTTTCATAAACAAAGGGGCTACAATGATATACTACTACGTACCCCATACAACTCACTCCTCACCAAGTTCATAGAGTAAAACCCATTGATTTTCTTTCTACAAGTCCCTTTTTCTTCAAAGTAAACAGGCCCGGATAGGGATAATTTTTATGGTTACACAGTATTAAAGGGGTTACCCAGCTTCAAAACATTGATGGTCAGTCCTCCTATCAGTTTTATCAGTCTGGATAACTCATCATGGCTTCCACCGTCCATACTGAAGATAAAAACTCTTTTTTCCCATTTTCACCCAGGGCTTTTATAGTTTGTGGAATAAAATATTTAAGATCTTTAAGAAAAAAACCTATCAATTAAATCCATGTGCCACCATATGGTGCCTTTGAACAGCACAGTATTTTCAACTATCTCTAGAAATACTCGTTATACAGAATTTAAGAGGCCGTGCTTCAATTTTTCCTCTGCTGGATTCTAAACGAAAAAAGTATATGACATTGGAAGCATCCAGAGATAGAATACTGACTCACAGACCCAGGGGGGCCTTTTATACTTTATAGAGTTTCATTATTTTTTGCTTAAAAGGGGTTTTGCCATGATCTCATTTCTACCCTCCTGCCCAGCCTTCACTCTGGGGGCTCCAAAGGGGTTTATTAAATTTTTTTTAATTGCAATCATGTGACCCAGCGGGATACATCATCAGGCCTTTTCCCCTCTTTTAGCAAAGAAAGGTCTTTTTATGTACAAGCTGGAGTAGCACAATTAGCTCAGGGGTAAAGTTTTGCCTCACAACAAAAGGGGTCCTATTCAAATCCCGCAAACCAAAGTGGGGGATTTTTTTCTCTTTTCAATCACAAACCTCTTTGGGGTTTATTTGATTTATTTTTATTTGCACTGTTTGCTAATTTTTAAGGACCAGAGGACAGGAGTAAAGACAGCACCTGGGATGAACATTCATACGCCTAGAAACGGGTATTCTGACATGTCTGCCCAGGACTGATTTCCCCAGCCTGTCGTATCCCCCGGGGTGAGCTGAAAAAATGGATCACTAAAGGGGGCAGCTAAAACAAAAACGGGGCAGAAATTTTTTTAAAAATGATGAAGGTGAAAAAGTTTTTTTTAATTTGCAACTTCCCCGCAAAATTTTTCTTTTTGGCAAAACCCCTTTAAAACCTATATGTTTTACTTTTAATGAAAAGAGACTTAATGAGACTTAATGTAGCAATTTTTTATCCTTCTTGTGGTCCATACAACAGGTCACTTTCTTTATCTTGAGACGTCTTATGTTGGATTGCGCGGTGAAAAAGCTCATCTGAAAAGCTCCAAGTGGAAGGAGTCCGGGAGGGGCTGCATACTGAGGTTTTGGTTCTACAGTCTCAAAAGCCGGGCAAATAAAGTTCTTAAAAAAGTAAGGGGAAAGATTTGTTTTTCTAAATCAATCCCCCGTTTTATCATAATTCAATGGCTAATGGTATATTCATAGCACATCCTTGCTCACAGCAGGGGATGTAATACAACAGAATGACTTCTATATACTGTGGGGGGCAAATATTTGATTTGTTGGAGAACACAGTACATGAAATACACCCAACTGTGCAAAGTCCCCATCAATAGGAAAGGGGTACCCACTCCATTCTAAAAAGCCCACCCTTTTGACTAGGGTGCTGGGTAAATTTAAATATGCACAAAAAAGATGCTTAAGGCCATTATCTAAAGCATCACTACAGCTGGTAATATTTAATTGTCTCGATAAAATGTTAAAAGGAGACTGAACTTTGATATGATGATAGCTTAACATTTTGTTCTATTTCCAAGCGTTGTTGGTATCCTCAGTGGATGTGAACCCTTGGTAATACATGCTATGTTTAGTCCAAGGGTACTAGAGCTGTCTTCATCTGGATTTTTTGATCCTGTCTGATCATAGCTTTGGGTACTTTAAAGTAATTAATTTGAGTAGAGGGTAATTAGCTTGCAACACCAGAACTGGTTACAGAAAAAAATTGTTGTGCATACCACTTTCTAACAAATGTCTTTGGTCTCTAAGAATGTAATTGTCATGTCAATTCTATCTATCTATCTATCTATCTATCTATCTATCTATCTATCTATCTATCTATCTATCTATTATCAAACTATCTACTATCATCTAGGGAAAGGAGCAAACTTAGTTATGAGGAGAGGTTAGTAGAATTGAACTTATTGAGTCTGGAGAAAAGACGGCATCGGGGGGAACATGATTAATTTATATAAATAATAAATGATCCCTACAAACAGTATGGGGAAAAATTATTTCAGGGAAGCCCCCTCAAAAGACAAGGGGACATTCCCTTCGACTGAGAAAAAAAGATTTTAATCTCCTGAGGAGAAGAAACGTTTTTTCACTGTAAGAACTGTTAATCTGTGGAATAGCTGCCTGGGAACTGGTCACGGCAGAACTGAAGAGTTTCAAGAAAGGCTTAGATAACTACCTGAAACTAAAGAATATGAATGCGTATGTAGCTATGTAAAATTCTGGATCCTGGCTGGGGAAGGCTCTGGGGTCAGAGATATGGTCTCCCCTTTAGCAGATTGGTTCTTGAATTGTAGGTTTCAGGACATTCACCAGTGGGGAGGCTGGGCTTAAAATCCTTGTCTCCCTCCCTTCAACCACATTTAACCCAGCCTTGGTTGAACTTGATGGACACATGTCTTTTTTCAATGTACTATCTATCTATCTATCTATCTATCTATCTATCTATCTATCTATCTATCTATCTATCTATCTATCTATCTATCTATCCTGTCTGTCTGTGCCAATCTGTCCATTCTTTGGCATATCTATAGCCATAAAACCCATAGCAGACTCTACACAGCGGAGTCACATTATTATAACCACTTCCTACCTTTAATGTTGGCAGCATGTAGCTCATGGAGTAAGTCACATCTAGTGAGCTTGGTGGGTATATTTGGTGTATGATAGGATGACTGCACACATTTGCCTTGTTGTTATCATGGGCAAAAGTGGCCAAGGGTAGCAGTATTTCTATGAAAGTGTATAATGAGTGGAAAAACGATGCTATTGCGAATAAGCAAATTGGAAACTGCGGAGCACTATGTTCCATTAATGTGTGAGGGGAATGTCACCTACAAAAATCAAATAAACAATAAGAAAGAGGTCAGCTCACACACAATATATATCAGCTACGATGGTGGAGTCCGCAAGTATCCCGTCCGAAGCACAGACGTATGTAGCATGAAGACAAACTGAAGATTGATACAGCGATTCTCACCAAACGTTGATTGAATTAAAACTTAATGACATTTATTCTGGCAATCATAAAAGGCAAAGTTGCTGTCCACAAATACAGAGGTTCCATGCAAGAATAAGCAAGAAGTAGCTTTTAATTCAATCAACGTTTGGTGAGAATCGCTGTATCAATTTTCAGTTTGTCTTCACCTACAAAAATGCAAGGGCAGACCAACACAGTGGAGCAGCTCAATGAACAGATGTGTATCTAAAACAACAGTTCAGTGAACCCTACAGCATATGGGTCTCTGAAGCAGACAGATGGTCATTGCACCTCTGCTTACCAAGTTGTATCAGTAGGAAAGGCTTCAATATTCATGGTTGTACTGAAATTAGACCTCCACTCATTAGCAAAGGGGTGTATTCTCCACTGAGTCACATTTTCTGCATCAAAAAACAGATGGATGTTGGCATGTCATGTGAAAAACATCTGAGAACAAATACCTTGCAATCATTGCTGAAAGAACCCCAGTGGATGGTGGCAACGTTATGGTCTGGGGAATGTTTTTTGTCCCATTCTAAAGGCCACTCATCCATGCTGAAAGCGCTTTCAACCTGATCTGGGGATGAACCTCTGGCAGAACATGTACATCTATACATGCTGATTGTCTTACCTGGAGTGGATGGGATCTTCCAGCAAGACAATGCGACATGTCACATGGCTAGAGTGTCCAACATTGGTTGATTTTATGCTATTTTGCCCCTTCTATGTAGCTTCTCGGATTATGCTGATATTATTCCTACCTTTTAACCCCTTACTATTGGACATACGAGTACGTCCTGATGACAGCGTGATCCCGCTACATAGCTGTTGGGAGTTAGCTGCTAAGTGCAGCTAACACCCGCAGGTAACAGCACAGGATGGAGTCTGCTCCATCCCGGGCTGTTTAACCCTTTAGGTGCTGTGCACCATTCCTCTCTCCGATCGGGGCCTGCGGCGAGATCATGGAGCCCTGATCAGTTAACATGGCAGCTGGGAGCCTGGTGAAGGCTTCCGTTGCCGCCATGTTTTCTGTTTTACTACTTCCTGCCTAAGGCAGGAAGTAGTAAAACTGTCATATTGGAACTACTTATTGCATTCTATTACAATGCGATAGGCTGCATAAATGATCGCCACCCACCCCTTCCCCGTGGTGAAGCATCCTAAGTGAACTCAGAGTTAAAGTAAAAAAATAAAAATGTCTTAAAGTATAAAAAAATAAAAAATATTAAAAGTTCAAATCACCCCTCTTTTGCCATTTTACAAATAAAAAAATAAAATAAAAAATGTAAAAACAATCAGTATCACAACGTCCAATCTATTAAAATATTACATCATTTATCCTGTGCACAAAACACCATTGACAAAAAAAAAATTCCAAACGCTATAATTACATTTTTTGGGTCATTTCACATCCCTTAAAAAATGGAATAAAAGTGATCAAAAAAGTCGCATGTATTTCAAATTTGTAGCAATAAAAAATACACTGCTGGCAGCAAAAAATACAACCTCACTCAAGTCCATAAGTGATAGTACAAAGAAATTATTTATCACAGATAATAGAACCACAGCAAAAATGTAAAAAATAGAAAATGTTTGGATTTTTTTTATGGTACCAAAACGCAACGAAAACCATACGTGTTGAGTATTGCTAGATTCGTATCAACCTGTAGAATACAAATAACACATCATTTATACCAAAGAATGACGTTGTAAAAACAAAACACCTGCAAACATGGCGTGAGTGCGTTTCTTCACATTTTGCCCCACTTAGAATTTGTTGGCGGTTTCCCAGTATATTCTATGGTACGGTGACACCATTAGAAAGTACATCTTGTCCCACAAAATAAAAGCCCTCATAAGTCTATGTAGATGGAGAAATAAAACAGTTATGGCTCTGGGAGGGCGGGGAGAGAAAAAGAAATGTGAACAAATAGGCTTGGTCGTTAAGAGATTAATATTTACTACTTCTGCTGTTGAATCAGTTTTCTGTCAAGAGGTGGTGGGTCCTATCTTATCTTGCTGTGAGGCCCTGTGAATTCTAGCCAAGCCGCTGATAAATATCTATCATTACTGGCATAGCTATATCAAGTACTTAGTCCTTGTGGAGACTCATATGCTCTATCTAACTACTTTAAAGTTAGAAGTCTATATGATGCATATTGAGAAAATCAGCACTATTTGTTGTGGGCCGAACATTCTTACTATTAATGCAACTATGGATTTTCGTGAGATGGAAATACATCAAATGGTAGTCAATGAAAATGTGTAAAATTACCTTTGACATGCTAAATTTTGACCTCTGTGTTTTTGTAGCAAAGAAAACCAGACAATATAGAAAAAGTGTCATATAACAGTACAAGTCCAGCACATGCCATTTTAGTACCGTTGTATTAAGTGAAGAGGTGCCTTTGGTGGCCTTTACCCACCAGTGCCAGTGGATAAATATAACATATGTATTCCTAAAATTACCTCACTGCAAATAATTTTGTTGAAAATGGCAGTCACTTTGGATATAAAGAAGAAATGAAAGTGTAAAGGGGTTGTCTCTCTACAATAATTTTTTTTTAAAGTTAAAAAATTTGAAAATACAAGCATTTTGAATAGTGTCCTTTAACAGTGCCTACCTATTCCGGGTATCCCTCTTGAAATTGGCTGCACAGCTATCACATAGCTACAGACCTTTTTTCAATCTCTCATATGGGATGCCACACGTTCATAGCTACAGACCGGCTTCTACTGCGCCAGTAGAAGCCAGTAAACAAACCCCTGAATTTAAAGTGAAACCAAGAAAACAGGACGAATCAATGTAGTGAGACAACCCCTTTTAAGTTGGCCAAATACTAGAGATAAATGTCAGCTGAATGATTCTTCAGCAAGCAACTATTTTCACTGACTTCACTGTATACATCCCCATTTGGGTCTACCAAAAAAACAGGGGGAACATTACAACGGGTCGCGCCATTTTCTGGATCAAAAAACTTCGAGCCCCTTTTTATAATTATTAAATTGCATTCCAAACTGGGCCCCCCAACACTTTTTATTGTGCAAGGGTTTTTTTGGGGGCTTCGAACCACATTTGTAAAATTTAGACACATTTATGATTCTTTGATGCCAAACTTAGGCGCAGAACAGTTAAGGTTCACACGGCGTATTCAGGCACGTATGGTACCAGCCGCAATGCGCCGGGTGTTTTGGAAGCAGTCGCTAATAAGCGCATATTTCCAAAGCACGGGGGGCCAGCACCCGGCCAGCCCCATAGACATGCATTGTCAGCTAAGGGTGGCCTGCCTGAGAATGACTTGTCATATTGGCACTATACTGCTCCTGTGTGCATGAACTGCAGAAAAACAGGTTCATACATTCTGTCGCAGTCTACACTGCCCAAAGTGATTTAGAACTAGCCTGTCAGCGCCAACGTTCATATATGTCGTTCATGGTGTTTCTATTGTGAGCATGGGATAGGTGATATTCACTTATCATACATAAACAATAGAACTGTAAGGCCCCGTTCACACGGCTTATTCTGCCGCGGATTGGCGCCATACTGCGCTGCAGTACGGCGCCAATCCGCGGCAGCAATTACGGTAAACCACTGCTCTCATAGAGAACAGTGGATTCCGTCGCTCCTCCCACGCTCGGAAAAATCCGCCCGCGGGGGAGAAAGTGACAGCACTTATTTACGGCCGCGCGCTTAACATGCATTTCCCATGGGGCCGGGAAGCGGCCCCCCCCGCCGCGCTCCGGCCCCCCCCCCCGTCCCGCCCCTTTTCAGGCGGATTTTTGGCCCCTCATACGCGCACAAATCCGTGGAATAACCCGTGTGAACACGGCCTAAGGGTGCGTTCCCACTGCAGGGGACAAATCCCGGGTCTTTTGGGGGACGGTATTTGTCTTTTTTTGGGGCCGTCCCCACGCCGGGAGGCAAAACCGCCGGACGGAAAAACCCGTGCAGAGGGGACATGCCCTAACAGTTTACATCTAATCTGGCCCAATTCCTTTTTTCCTAAAAGTAGACATTATGGGATGTAGCTCTGTAGTTTGGTTTTCCATTCCCTGGGGCAAAGATTAAGTTTGGTATCCTAACTTAAAGAAGGTGAAATAAGTATTGAACATGTCATCAGTTTTCAACACAGGCAAAGAAATCAAACCATAAATGTCCAAAAATTAAGTTATGCATCAATTTTGGTCTTATCTGACCAGACTTTATTCTCCCTGTAGCTCTCCACAGGTGGTGTTTGGTTCTTGGACAACTCTGATAATTATTTTCACTCCTCTTTTGAAAATCTTGCTGGGAGCAGCTGGTCTTGGCTGATTTATGGTAAATTGATGTTCTTTCCACTTCTAGATTATGGCCCCAACAGTGCTCACTGAAACCTTCAGTAGTTAGATATTCTTCTGTAACCAATGCCATCTGTAAGTTTTGCAGCGATAAGGTAGCTAAGGTCGTGAGACAGCTCACTGGTTTTACCCATCTTGAGATGTTTCTTGTGTGGCACCTTGGTAATTAGTTGAACCAGCTGATATTATTTTTCAATAAGTGAAAGGGTTTCTTTCTAATTACTGATGGATTTTAGTTGGTGTCATGACTTTCCATGGCTTTTTGCACCTCTCTTTCTTCATGTGTTTTTTTCCCCTGGGTTATTTCTCATTATTGCACATAACTTAATTAATGGACATCTATGGTTTGATTTTGTTTTTGTCTGTGTGGATTGGCTGGATTGTTACCAACATATGGTGAGAACTTCATGTCAACAGCACCATTAGAAATATATTTACTTACAAAATTGATGACCCAATCAATACTTATTTCACACACTGTATATCTAAATACTTTGTCTGTAGCTTGTGTCTCTTTTTGAATCCAGCTTCCAGAGTAACCATGGATAGATGGTCTGGTCTGACAGTTTGGTTTTATCCTTGAACAAATATTTAGTTTACTGTTAGGCTATATCTACACTGCACAGAAAAATGTCCGTTTTTTCAGCGTTTTTCATTTTCTAAAAACGCTGGAAAAACGACTGAAATCATCTCTTATAGAGTTCTATTGTCAAAATCTCCTGATGTCTGCACTGAGCTTCTTTTTTCTGCTCGTTTTTTTTACTGGTCGTATTTTGCAACATGTTTTAAAAAACCCCAGAGCAGGGCAGAAAATTTACTACAGGAGTCTATGTAAAGCGCCGGACGTCTTTTGGCGCGTTTTTTGGCACGTTTTCGTGGCGTTTTTTTAATGAAAACCCTCCCAGGAGACCAAAGTACCACCTATAATGGGTGGTAAAAAAGGTTATGATCAAATTTGCATACAAGTGTCTGATGTGTCCTTTTTTGTAACTTTTGTAATAAAAGGATCATGCTTTGGTCGCTAACGATTTTGCGCAATTCATATTTTTTTCGCTAAAAATAAGTTTTTTTTACAGATTTTGGCGTTAGAATCAGTTTTTTTTTTATGGATTTAGGTGCTAAAATCCTTTTCTTAACATATTTTGGCGCTAATAAAGTTATCTAGCTTCTGACGCCAGAAATACGTTTTTTTAACGGATTTTGGCGCAAGAATCCGTTTTTTTCACGTTTTTTGGCACTAAAATAATTTTTTTTACAGATTTTGGCGCTAATAATGTTATCTCGCTTCTGACACTAAAATACGGGTTTTTTTTAACTGGATTTTGCGCCAAGAATCACGTTTTTTTACGTTTTTTGGCACTAAAATATTTTTTTACAGAATTTGGCGCTAATAACGTATCATCGCTTCTGACGGCCAAAAATAACGTTTTTTTTTGGATTTTGGCGCAATAATCCGTTTTTTTACTTTTTTGGCACTAAAATAATTTTTTTTTACAGATTTTGGCGCTCATAAAGTGATCTATCTTTTGACACCAAAAAATTGTTTTTTTACGGATTTTGGCGCCAAGATCAATATCTTTAAAAATGTTGGCGCTAATAAAGTGATCTCGCTTCTGACACTAAAAATATATTTTTTACGGAATTGCGCAATAATGGTTTTTTGGGTTTTGCCGATAAAATCCTTTTCTTTACAGATTTTGATGCTAATAAAGTTATCTTGCTGTATGCAAAGATAATGTGGGTTTTTGTGGATTTTGGTGCAAGAATCTGGTGCAAAATTTAATAAAGTAGTAGCACGCAGCAGCACACAAAGGACAATATGCTCACAATGGCTACAGTGATCTAAAGGAAGTGACTACTTAACATGTTAACTCCACCTGTAGGGTGTAGTTTACATCCAATGCTTAATTTGTGCATATATTAAAAAGCCGAGCAAAGACGCTCCAAAAAACGCTTCAAAAAACGCTCCAAAAAACGCTTCAAAAAACGCTCCAAAAACCGGACGTTTTTTCAGCTGCTTTTGACAGGCAGTGGACAGAAAACTCAGCTTCATGAATGTTTTTAGTAATTCGTTTTCAGGTCGTTTTTTGTCCACTGCAGTGTAGACATAGCCTTATAGCCTTGTATTTAAATGTGTTGGATCTGACTCGGCATCTCCTTTGATCACAGTTATCAGGGTCCCCCATAATTTGCAAGACACCCTAAACATGGGAGACCCCATAATAATATCTCATGATTCAGTAAAGTTTTGTCTATTTTCATCCACATTACAATTATTTTTTTTTTTTTTTGCTTAGGATTTTTCTTTGGAACAACATTAGCATTCCTTTTCCATGCTACAGGACATGAACACTATACTTAAATATACTTTTCAGCTAGTGCAAAAACTGTAAATATGAAACTTTAATATCCCTGAGCACAGCAACTCTGATATAAACTTGTGCAATCGATAACCTTCATATCGTTGAAGCCACAACTACAGTATATCATGCGTGATAAAACATTTTCTTCCCATTATTAGTCTTACTATTTAGTCACTGTGCAATTGCTAGATGTTGAATTACTCTCACTTAAAGACTTAGTCCTAGATCAAAATAGATTTGTTAATAAAGAAACTAGATGTTTACTCGGCCGGTCCAGCATTTGTAGCGTTGCTTTTGTTATGATGTTAGTCTGCTGAGAATATGAGTGACGCAGATCAATATCCGAATGGAGAAACTAAATTTCAAGTTGTCTTCATAGAACATTCCTAAAGTCACACAACTGTATTTAAACTAAGGTGGCAATTATTATGGGCCTTCAGGTAATGGAAGAATCTATAAAGCACTGTAAATCCTTTGAGTGCTTAAAGCCAAGCTGTTGACTGATTACAGGCTTTAAGACACTCGGAGTGAGCAGACGGACATCTTAATGTCATAGAAATACTATTCTTTTCTTACAAGTGTTTCAGATTTCATACTGTATGACGGCGTAAGCTGCACATTGAAATCATCATAAATGACCATATTAAGTCATCTGAGATCCTCTCTGTCTAGTACAGGAGTTGAAATATCAAGTTGTCAAAGTTGCTGCTTTTAGGTTGCTTCAGAAATGTTCTACATTGGAAACTCTAGGCTTAAAGAATAATTAGTACTAAAACTACAACAAATGGCTAAAACGTAACTAATAAGTAATTAAAAAAAAAATTTTAAAAAAAAGAAAGGGAAAACAAAATACCAAAACCCTAGATGTCAATGAATAAAAAAATTCCCATTTGGCAATTCTTCATTCAATTAATATGGAATGCTTGAGGGGCAATTTAAAACTTAAAATTAACAATAAAACCCTAAAAATTAAAAAATCCCAAGGAGGTTTTGGTTTCGAAATGTTTACTCTTTCAAAGGGGAAAAATTAAAATTTCCCAAAGCCTATCCAACTTCGTGGAAAGCCCAAGACAAAGAAATAGGATCATGGGTTTGTGGTGTTCTCCCTGATGGATCCCTCCAAGGACGGGGGTTAAAGCATCAAAAACCCCCGGGGACAGTCTGTTTTTGCAATGTGGGGGGGAAACCCTGTGCAAACGGGGTAAAATTTTGGGGGCACAGGGAATGGGGAAAACCTCTGAAGGGGGACCTGAGCATGGCAAAAACCCTTAGAAAAAAAAGCAAAAAGCAAATGGGCATTTTGGGAAAAAAAGGGTACACCATATACGGTAACTGTAGGGGGACCACTATAATAAACTCACCGAGGGGCCCATAACAAGCCAACGGGGGCCCACTATTTTTAAACCCGGGCACCTGTGGGCCCTAGGCACACCGTCCAATACTCGCAAATGGGTCTTAAAAGGGGGTTGGGATCCCTCTTCCCCAGAAACCTAAGGAAATTTCAGAAATACCCTGGCTAGCACTTTGGGGGGGTGTACGACCCTCCGAAAAATTGCCTACCCATAGCATTACTGACCCCCAATTTTCCAAGACGGGGTTCATCTTGGGGATGTTGGCAGGCGGCAGAACTTTTTTTTCCAGGGCGTCACCGGGACTATGTTACACCCTTCACATTTGCCAGTGGAACCTCTCTAATCTGTGAAAGCAAGGGCCCAATTCAAAACTGCCAAAACCTGACAAATGCCAATCCCCCCTGAAACGGGGGAGGGGCGGTAACACAACACCCGCCCCTTTTGGGATGTCGGGCCCCTAAAAATCCCCCTCATGGGAGTTTTTTTTCCCTAAACAGATTGACAAAAACACATGGATATTAGGGGCCTGCGGAAAGGATCTTTTTTGGCCAGGGTTTCGGGGCACAGCAAAACCCTTTCGGGGGCCCCCACTCGCACGATGTGCCATCCTGGTTTTCGCACAAACATGGCAACTCGTGGGGTTTGGGGGACCCCGCCTCTTTCTACCTCTGGGGTTAAACAAAGAAAAAATTTGAAAAAGGCCCAAAAGACAACAGCCCAAAAAGGGAAAGAGAACAAGAAAATTTGGTCTTTTGGTTTCACTATTTAAAAATTCCCTGTTTCAGCGCCCCCTTCTCCAAAATCCCCGGTCACTAAAAAATTTTTTAATTTAATTTTTACACCTGGAAATGCATCCAGACCATTTTTTGAATTCTATTAGTGAATTCCCCATAAACAAATTTCCCCTCGGGCGGGGTTTCCCAAACATCTCACTCCCCTTACAGTAAATTTTCCTTTTCTAAGTTTATATAGAAAATTTCTTTCCTCTAAACCTAAAGGCCCCCCAAATTATTCAAATTTACAGTTCGGGGTTGAAAATAAATTTTGGGAAGATTTTTTTTATTGCCCCCTTAAAACGTTTAAACATATTCATTTTCCCCAAACCTGAAATTTATCAAAACTAAAAAACCCAAATTTTGGGCTAATTTTTCTGGATTGCATCCATCAAGTCCTTTTTATTTAATTTTTTTGTTGCCAATTTTGTACCGGGTTTCAAGTTCCAAAAATTTTTTTTTCCCTTTGTGAACTGGTTTTTTTTCCAAAATTTAAACACAAAAACCATTTGGGGTCTGACCGGGGATTTGTAAAATGAAATAAATGTTTCATAAAGTGCATCTTTTCCCTTTTTAACACACCCCAATTCTTTTCCCGTGGCCTGTTTACCTAAATTAATTTTTTTTTTTCTTCCCTTTGGCTTAACCTTCCCTTTTCTGTGGTAAACCTTCTTTCTGCCTCTTCTCTGCCCAGGGCCCCCAAAAACCATCCAACCCCTTTTAAATAGAACCCCTATCCTTCTATTGTTTTAATTATTTTACACATTTATTGTCAATCTGCAAAAAAATTGATATTCTAACTGTGCAAATTCAGGGGAAAAAGGGTAAATTAATAAATATATTAAAAAAAAAGGGCACCCAATACTGCCCCTTTTGTAGTCCCCCAATTTTAGAAACGGGGAAATTCAGTCTAAATATTTTACCTTTAAAATCATTCCCCCCTTTTTTTTCTAAAAACAAGTCAGTTGTTTAAACCCATTTGCATAACTTTTTCCCCATTTTCCAAAAGCATTCCCCTTTTTAATTTCCCAAAACCTTTTAGTGGCACAGAAATAAAAAGGCTTCAAAACACCCAAACCCCCAAAGACAATTCCCCCCCCTCCCCCCCCTTCCCCCCCCCCCACCCCCCCCCCCCCCAAAATTTTATTTCAAAAAACTAACTCCACCAAAAAAGCCAGATAAGATTATTTTAGACAGGACCGACCCTTTCCCTAAACCCTGCTAGAACAGAAATTAAAACATTTATTTTCAGTTGAAAATACCCCCAGTGCATCATCTTTTAGAAAACCTTCAAACAATTAACCTAAAAACAGAATTTTATTTAAAAAAGGGGCCTAAAATTTTAAGGAGAACTTTTTGACTCTTTTGGGAAACTGATACCATTTTTTTGCAAATTCACCAATCCTTTAAAAAAAATACTCTGTTAAAATACAGCCCAAAAGCGTCAAAAAAATTTTAAAGGGGGCCTTTTCTTTTTATCAGTTTTAACCCTTTTTTACAAATTTTAAATTTAGGTAAAAAAATATTAAAAATATATTTATTTTTTTGGGGAAATATGCCTTTTCTGTCTCCACTTTGTTTTGGGTTATTTTTGTTATTTTTAAAAAGTTTTTTAAACCCATCTCTTTTCACTGGTTCCTAAATTGTTCAATTAGGTTTCTTTTTTTTTAATTTTATTCCCCTTTTACATCTTTTTTTGACCTTTAAATATGGGTTTTTTTTTCCTTTATTTTTAAAATCTTTTTTAAATTTCCATAAGGAAATGTTCCTCTAAACAGTATGGGGGCTTAATGTTTTAAAAAAATCTCCCATTTTTTTTTATCTCTTCAAAAAATTTTGCCCAGTCATTTTTTTAAAGGGCCCTTTCTCTAAGCAGTTTGGGAAATTAGACTTTTAGGGAAATTTTAAAAGGGGCGACATTTATAAAACGGGAAATTTGCGCCTGTTTTTTTGGCCCGGAAAACGGCACCCTTCCCAAAAAGTTTCCGAATTTCCCCTTTGGGGTCGGAACGCGGGGGATGCAAAGTTAGGGGCACCTTCGCCACTTTGGGGAAATTGCCCCTTTTAAAGAGGGGGGTGTGCGATGGGCCGGGGTTGTGGGCGTTCTGGGGGGGGGAAAGGGCCACATTTAAAAAACTTCCGGATATGTAGGGATCCCCGGGCCCGGCAAATGGCACGAAATTGCAGCCTCCCCCCAGCTCCAACAGGCAACCTAGTTTGGGAAATTTGGGGTCTAAAGGGACCGGAGGAGGCGAAGTGAACGAAGAACAAACATGAAGGGAAAATAAAATAAATCGAAAAAGAAATCCATCTCATCCCCAACATCTCCTTGGGGCAGGGGAGAATTTTCCAAAAAATTTCTTTTTAAAAATTACGGTTAAAACAATTTCAAAAAAAGCCCCAAACCCTTTTTCTAAAAAAAAAAACCCAAAAATAAAAATTATTTTTCCAAAAAAATCAAGACGGGTGCAACATCAGGAATTGGGAACTTGGAAAATTTTCCCGGGGAAATTTCCAAAAAATTTTAAAATTTTCTGAAAAAGGCGATTCTCTTTGGGTTTGGGGCAAAAACCCCACCAATCAAATTTTGGAGTCAAACCCAGGAAAAATTAAACCTAGGGAGGAGTATTGACCAATAAAATTCAAATGGGGGGACTTTTTCAAAAAACAGTAAAAAAAGGCAAAAAAGTGATTGGGTTAAAACAACCCGGGGTTTTTGGGAAAATCCCGGCCAAACAGAATGGGAGCGACAGTGAACCATTTTTAACCTAGGGGGGAATTATTAAAAAAATCAAAAACAAGGGCGGGAAAAACAGTTAAAAAATAAAAGTAAAAAAAAGGGGCGGAAAAAGACTGTTGGGGGTGAGCTAGGGGGGCCCTTGGCTATCCCGGCCAATCAGAGTGCGAGCTACTTTGTCCCTTTGGTATCAATGGAGAGATCAGGGAAATTTGAAATCTCGGCCCCAGCGCCATCGGCATGGGGGTAAAATTTTAAAAAAATCTTTTTTTTTAGGGTAAAAAAAATTTACCTAAAAAGAGCGGGAAACCCAAACTATAAACAAAAATCTACCCAAATCCCTAACAAGGGGCGTTTGTCGCCCGGAACCGGCACTAAACATCAGGAATTCGATATTGAAAATTTTTCCCCGGGGAAATACATAATTAAAAATTTTGCAAGCTCCCCTCTTTTGGTCGCCCCAAAAAAACCAACCAATAAAGAATGGAAGGGGAAAATGACCCATTATCCCCTTTATGGATTAGTATTGGGACCAATAAAATTAAAAAAGGCGGGACATTTTAACAAACGGAAAAAAAGGGCAGAAAAGAGTTTATTGGTTAGCCCGGGGCGGGCATATATGAAAATCCCCAAATTTCTTTAGGGTGGGTGCTCTATTTTGATTTGGGGAGCAAGAAGGGCGCGATAAAAGGGCCCCTAAAAGTTATTACTGTCTAGGGGATAAAAACCTATCCCGGTTTGGGTTTTTGGGGGAAAAGGGGCCCTCGCCGGGCTTAGCCAATCGGGCGGGTGACCAAAACTCATAGAGTTCTTTTGGAATAAAGAAATGCAGAGGGGGGCTCTTTTGTGTGTTTGGGGCTCAGTTAAAAGAGGGCCCGTTAATTTGGGGCCCATGGAGGGGCAAAGTGACCCTTTTTAGGGGTTTTTTCTAAGCAACCCTGTAATAAAACTGTAAATGCAGAAAAAAAAATGTTTAATACTCCCGAAGTTGTCCCGGGGGTTTCCTTTTTTTAATTTATAAAAATGAACAAAAATAGGGGGGAACGAAAAAAAAATTAATTCAAAAAAATTCAATTTTTATTTCTTTAATTTCGTTACCAATGATCAATAATATGGGTGTAATGAAAATAAAGAAAAAAAAATGAATTTATTGACATAATATAAATTTTTTAATTACCCCCATAGAATTGTGAATTTGCTATAGAGATCGGTACAACTTCGTGAGTCTTATCATTTGATTTTGGCCATGTACAGTTTTATTACAGATTGCATTAGAAAACCCATAAAAGAGTCGCTCGCTCTCCCATTGGCCCAAATAACCGCGCCTCTTTTAACTTAGCCAATCACAAACAGAGCTCGCTCTGCATTTCTTTTTCGCATAGAACTCTGAGATAAGTAGCTCACCCGCTGATTGGCTTAGCAGGTCGAGCCCCTCTTCCCCTCAACCACTCACAGTATTAGAATTTTTCCCATTGACAGTAATAACTTTTAGGCCTCGTTCACAGGGCTTATTCTGAGACTGAATCTGTCCCAGTAACTACGGTAATTGACAGTTCTCATAGAGAACTATGAATTCCGTCTCTTCTCCCCGCAGGAGGAGAAAGTGACAAGCACATTATTTATGGCGTGTAAGCGCCATGAATAATGAGTGTCTATGGGGCCGAGTTTGGGGTACTTTGCGTGACTGAAGTGTGCTTTTGATTGATAAAATGGCTGCGAGCACATGCCGTTACATGGGGCAAAGAACTCTGGGAGGAAGAAGGGCATAGCCTGCATGACATGTGCAGAGATGAAGCCAATCAGAGACCGGCGGGATTCTGTGACATCACCGCACTATATAAGTCCGGGCGCGACGCTGTGAGCTCATACCGCTCTCACTGTACTGATTAGGGAAGGTGCTTGGCAGCGGCTGCTTATTGATAGCTCATACTAAAGAACTCATTTTTATACAGCGATTTTTGGGGGGTGTCACAGCTTGTCTCAGAGACTGCTTCTCTTAACGTTCTATTTCTGATTTTGTGGGGTATTGGATCTGAAGTCCAGTGTGTGTCCAGTGCAGCTGCATATACATTTTAATGCTATCTGCTCACAGCACATTGAATATTTAAGGGTGATCTAAGCCTGTTCCTGTTTTATTCATTTAAAGAAACAGGGTTTTTACAATATAAATACCACTTCATTTTTGGCTACTCAATTCTTTTGCGCAATTTACATCCAGGGGTTAATTAAGCGTTGTTCTGCTGCTGTGGTGAATAAAAGAAACCGTTTATTTCACCGCCAAAAAATACATTTTCCTGTAGCATACTTCACAAGCAAAGGTTAATTACAAGTTTTCCTCTTGTTGTGTAGCATAAAAAACACACCATTGTAACACGCTACAAAGCTCGTAGTTTTTGGTTGCTCCATTCTTTGGCACAATTTCCATCCAGGGGTTAATTAAGCGTTGTTCTGCTACTGTGGTGACTAAAAGAAACCGTATAGTTCACCGCCAAAAAATAAATTTTTCCTGTAGCATAATTCACAAGCAAAGGTTAATTACAACTTTTTCTCTTGTTGTGTAGCGTAAAATACACACCATTGTAACACGCTACAAAGCTGGTAGTTTTTGGCTGCTCAATTCTTTTGCGCAATTTACATCCAGGGGTTAATTAAGCGTTGTTCTGCTGTTGTGGTGACTAAAATAAACCGTCTTTTTCACCGCCAAGAAATACATTTTTCCTGTAGCATAATTCACAAGCGAAGGTTAATTACAAATTTTTCTCTTGTTGTGTAGCGTAAAATACACACCATTGTAACACGCTACAAAGCTGGTAGTTTTTGGCTGCTAAATTCTTTTGCGCAATTTACATCCAGGGGTTAATTAAGCATTGTACTGGTGACTAGTGATGAGCGATTACGTTAGTCGATATCGTCAATTATCAACACGGTATTCGATAGTAGATTATCGCCGATGACCATTAAAGTCTATGGGAGAGGAACAACACCTTCATTCTTACACCCAAACAGGGCTGGAGAAGCTGGAACTAACATCCACAACAGTCAAATGGATACGTGTTACATCTTAGGCAACACACTTAGGTTATAAAAGCCACAGAAAAAAGTCATAGACCATTCACTATCCCTGTCTTGAAACCACAGCATGACCCTTAAACCTGCATGACCCCAAATTTAAAAAAGTGCCAGAAGGCAGTTATGATTTGAACCATCATTTTACTTGAATTGGACATTGAATAATCCCTGTCTGGAACGCAGCATGAGCCTCAAACCTGCATGACCCCAGATTAAAAAGTGTCAGAAAAAGGAGTCTTTCAACCACCATCTAGTTGAACTGGACATTAACTATATCTGTCCTGTATGACCATTAAACCTGTCTGACCCCCACATTAAAAAAGTGCTGGGAAAAGGAGTCTTTGAACCACCAAATTTTAGTTGAACTGGACATTGACTAGACCTGTCCCTGGGCCACAGCATGAGCCCCAAACCTGCATAAACCACCAGATTTAAAAATTTGCCGGAA
Source organism: Phyllomedusa bahiana (assembly GCA_025379985.1). NCBI lineage: Eukaryota > Metazoa > Chordata > Amphibia > Anura > Hylidae > Phyllomedusa > Phyllomedusa bahiana. The sequence continues at coordinate 25,437 of JAODAL010033585.1, read as the reverse complement.
AAAGGATCTTTCAACCACCATTTTATTTGAACTGGACATTGACTATATCTGTTCCTGGACCGCAGTAATGACCATTAAACCTGTCTGACCCACAGATTAAAAAGTGCTGGGAAAAGGAGTCTTTAACCACCATTTTAGTTGAACTGGACTTTGACTAGAACTGTCCTGGGTAAACCTACATCTGTTCAAGTCTTCCCTGTACCTCCCTTGTACAATTCAGAGGAATTTTTTGTATCAGCTATTTTTTGCATGCCAGTTTTTTTAGTAGTTTCATTCTTTGAAAACACATTTTTAAAATAGGATGGAATCCCACCACATCTTTGTTTTCTCTTTTTTTAAATGTTTAAATGTATTAAATGGGTTGTCTCACTACAGGGATTGCTAGCTTTTGTTAAAGATCTTGCAAAAACAAGTCATTTTGCAATATGTGTCCATTAACAGTGTCCTACCTATTCCTGTTTTTGCCAGCACCATCACCCTTGAGCCACTTTTGACAATTGTGAAGAACATATGTCTGTTAGAAACCACATTTTTTAGAATAGACCTTTTGCATAGCTGCATTTCACAGCAAAATGCCCCCAAAAATTTTAAAACAAGACCCTTGAGCCACTTTTGACAATTGTGAAAACAAATGTCTGTTTGAAACCACATTTTTTAGAATAGGCCCTGTAGTATAGCTGTTTTTCACAGCAAAATGCCCCCAAAAATTCAAAACAGGCCCTTGAGCCACTTTTGACAATTGGAAAACAAATGTCTTTTTAAAAGCACATTTTTAGAATAGGACCGTAGGGGGGGGCGTGGCCTGACCGGGTGTGAGCAGACCTGCGCCTGGGAGCTCCCTCTACGCTCCTTTCGCACCCCAAAAAACCCTTTAAACCATCCTGCTTACAAAAAAGCAACCATCTGAGGACAGTACATCAGATTGTTATCCGGAAAACCGGGGGGTCTGTATCTTCAAGGGCACGGGACTGAAGAAAAATAAAAACTCTGGGAACCTCTCACTTACTAAGGTGGGTTTTTTAACAGCTACCCTTTCCGGGGCTGACCCGGGCCTCATAAAAACTGCCGCAAAGCTACTACACACATTCCTGCTTTATATAAAATTTTTTCTGCCACCTTTTGGGAAAGCATGTGCCCCAAGAGACTTTTTTTAGTGAGCATTCAATCAGAGTGCTGTGCTCAGTGTCTGAACCCCTGCAGTGCCAAGCATTCCTCCTTTCCCAAAAATTTTCCTCCCTTTGACCCCTCTGAAAATTTTATTCCCCCCCTCAAAATCCTCAGTCTGAAACTATTATAACCTTTTTTCTCAGCAGCCCTCCAACACCTCCTGATAGAATACTTGCTGTTTCATTGCACTGGACTCTGTTACTTCTTGGGAAGCATGGTATCGGGAATCTTTTTATGAGCTACTCAGTAAGAAGTGCGGTCAGTGTCAGTTTAAACCTAAATGTCCAGCTCCCTCCACTGAAGGACTTTTCTGCTAATTCCTGCTCGTTTTATACTGAAAGCTCCCATCTAACCCTAGCTATTATAGGCTTTCTGCATCCTCAATACACCCCCTGGTAACCACTTTTTCTTCAGTGCACTGGACCCTGAACTCACTCACAGTGCTTCTAACTTCCCTCTAGAGACTTTACCTGCATGTAGAGCTGTTACAATACTGTCCAGAAGAATCTTTTTTATCCGCTTTATTTAGAAGAGCTTATACTATCACTACCTAAAAATTAAGGAAACAGGAGGAAAAAAAAAACAACAAAAAAAAACCCTCCTTCTACATTACATTTTTATATCTTAAATCCAACTTCTTACAGCCTATCCAGTCTTTCAAATCTCATTTCCAAAAGGGGGGGCATCAAAGAAAAACCCAAAGACAAGCCAACTAATTTGCCAGAATTCTTTTTTCATCATCACAGACCCGCTCTTCTCAGAAGGGGGCCACATTTCCCTCCCCCATCCTCCCCCACCCCTTCTCAAGAGCAAATCAGTGGACCTAGATACGGATATTTTGGACTCCAACTCTCCCCGTTGCATCGCTTCATCAACTCTTCTCTACTTTCCGCACTTCATAAATCGACCTAAGCAAATAAGGGAAAAAAATTGGACAAGTTATTCAGTCTTTTGCATCACGAATGACACTTGAGACAAGAGTCAGAGTTTGCTGCCTCCATAAGCCTTAATCGACGCCAATAGTGACGGGAAAGGGAAAAGGTGCCGTCTTTCAGCCAAAGTCTCAGACCTAGAAGATAGGTTCCCGCAAAAATGTCAGAGTCCGTGGCATCCCAAAATCTGTTACCCCTGACGCACAAAATTCTTACCTAACAGCCCTTTAAAGGCTCTAGTACTGCCGGGGAAAATAACAGGAGCTGACAATAGACCGGATACATGGATCCCAAAACCGAAAAATCTCCCCACAGCAAGCCCGAGGGACACTATTGCTGGATCCTTTTTTTACAAAAAAAAAAGAAAACTTCTTAAGAGCTCTCCGCAAAGCTATAAATTACCAGAAGTTTTTCCAAAAATTTTTCATTTTCCTCCCTTTTCAGCACTACCATGCTCAAAAGAGGGGAGTTCCACCCTTACACCAAGCTCTACGGAAAGAATATTCACACAGATGGGTTTTCCATAAAGCTTTCGTTGTTAAGATGGTAACCCAATTCATTTTTACTCCCAAAGAGGCCCTGCTCTTTTTTAAAAAAGCTGGAAAGTTGATCTCTCCTGAAAATCCACCCCTGTCCGTAAGAAGCACACACATCCAAAATGATCACCCCCTTGTGGTCCGAAAAAATCTTCCACAGTAGACCAAGATTTTTGGGGACTGATTGCCCTTCAGTACCTTTTTGGGTTTGTGTACCCAAGGAGCTCCTGATGGGAATCTCATGCTTCACCTTTTAAAATTATTTTTTTTTTTTTTTCTGAATTGTTCCTTCCTTTTTATTTTCAAGGGCAGGACTTTGCCCAGTTTTTTTTCCTTTTTAGGAATTAATTTAGTTTTTTGCAATGACTTTTAGGGCATTTTTCTTGGTTTTTGGTTCTTGTTCATAATGTGGAAAAATTCACTCTTTACTTTGTAACCCTTTTTTTTTCAGTGTTTTGATACAACAATGTCATCGTAGCCACTGCGGCCCCCTATTACATCATTTTTTTAAAAATTCTTATATTAATGTTAAGGGGTTTAAATTTCGCCCTTAAAAGGGCTCTTTTTTTGGGGAAGATGTACTTAAATCAAAAGCAATATTATTTGCTTGCAAGAAACACATTCCTTCTAAAGATAAACATAGTTTTGAAACAAAAAAATTTCCCTTACATTTTCCAAGCTCATCTCCTAAAAAAAGATGGTTAGCAATTCTAAAAAAAAAAAAAGCTTCTATTTCATTTCTCTTTTAAATCTATTACTGACCCAGAAGGTCGCTATTTTATTTTTTTTCATAATTAACTCCAAACCCTATACACCACATAATTTTTGCCCCAAATGAAAACAAATTACCTTCATTAAGAAAGTTGTTAAAAAGGGAAAGAGCATTAAAGAGGGGGGTTGATCCTGGAGGGATTTTAATTCATTTTGTTTGTCTAAATTTGGGAATTTTTGGCTTACGAACTAACCTTGCAAATGTCTTCTATATTTTTTAAAGGGGGAAGACCTTCATGACTCTGGGGTATTTACATACCACGGAGAGAGATTATCATTTTTTTTCTGCCCCTAAAAATGTACACTTAGAATCGATTCTTTTTACTAGATAAAATAGTTTTAAATGACTCTTATCTAGATTTGGATATATAAATTTGGTCCGACCATGCCCCTGTTGAAATTGCCAGAATCCAAAATTCGATCCCCAAATACTTCACTTTGGCGCCTCAAAATTTTCTTTTAAAAAACAGGAGATCAGTCTATATTCATCTGAGATTAAAAAATTTTTTTCACAACCTCTTCTGTCCCTCTAGTACTCCCTGTGGGGTCCCATAAAGCCTTTATTTGAGGTATATTTTTTCCAAATAGCAAATAGAAAAAAAGGAAAGCCAACAAGCCCTCTTGAGTTATTGTCTGAATTGAGAAAACAGCAAAGCTTTAAACTTGTCCATCCCCTCAAAAAAGACTCCCTATAGATTTTAGGAATAAATTAAGAAAAATTATCTTCACAAAATGAGTTCAACCTGGCCAAAAAAGAAATGGCAATTCTATTACAAGGGAACAGGCCAAGCAAATGTTGGCGAAGTGAGTAAAACAGGGTTCACGCCAAAAACCCAAAACACTCATCTCTCTTCATCCAATGGTGGGAAAATAATAAATCCAATAGCATTTCAAATTTCTTGCTGACTACTATCTAAACTTATAACTTACAAGAGAGCGAACTCTCCCCCCCCCTCTGAAGAGCACTTTAATCATTTCTTAAATTCTGTTAATCCCGTACTATCTATGCCCAGCTAGCCAAATTTTAAATCCCTTTTCCTAGCCGAAGTCCAAAAGCAATACGGTATAGAAAACAAACAAAGCCCCTGATTTCCCGAGGCCTTTTTAAAGAGTCCACCAACCTTTCAGACCTTTTTCTCCACATTTAACATCACTTTGAATGTTTGTTTTAAAAAACAAACCATTAAAGGGAACTCCTTGCGGGAAATTTTAACACAATCCCAAAACCCGGGGAAAATCCCGATCAACCATCTAACATAGACCATTTCCCTTTTAAATTCAGATATTAAAAAAATACGCAAAACCTTTTTTCCACCGCCTTAATTCATTAGTACATCCCTGATCCCAAAAGAAAGTGGGGTTCATTCCAGGGGCAGGCTGAGACGCTACCCCGGTGCCATTAATCTTGTACAGATTGCTGGCCTTCCTTCAAAATTGGCTTTTTTGTCCCCCGATGCAGAAAAAGCCTTTGATAGGGTTTAAATGGGTTTACATTCGCTCTGTCTGATTAAAATTTGGTTTGTCAGGTTTTATCTTGGATGCTATAATGTCCCTCTATCCACGCCTTACACAAGTCCTCACTTTGGATTTCTTTTTTTCCCCCCTTCGATATTTTAAAAGGGGACCGTCAGGGGTGCCCTCTTTCCCCCCCGTTTTTGTGTTATGCATGGAGCCCTACTGAACATATTGAGCCAAACCCCCCTTTTATCAGGTCTACGAAATTAATAATGTTCATCAAAAATAAGCTTTTTGCTGATGATGTGATCTTAAACCCCGACCCTTCCTCTTTCATTGAAGAAATTCTTAAACTTCAAAACTCTTTCTACTTCTCCTTTTATAAATTAAAATAGATTTAAAACTGTTCTGTTTCCAGTGAACAATGTGCACTAACAACTTAAACTAGGGTCTCTTGGATTTAATATGGCGAGCACATGTTGACTAATTAGGCATTAAAATCTCTCCCACCCCCCTTTTTTAACTATTAAGATAATTTCAACCATTTTTAAAAAAGTTTATTAGACTCAAAAACAAAGTTTTACTTCCTTCAATTTGTCATGGACTCCAGAATTAATGTTGTGAAATGTCTTTGCTTCCTAAATTTATTTTTGTTTGCAGGGCATCCCCATTTATTCCTTCCCCATATAATAAATTTCAAAATTTTCTTTCAAAGTCATTTGGAATGGCCCCAGGCCTAGAATTAAGAAAAACCGCTTACTTTGTCATAAAAAAGGTGGCCCCGCTGTTCCTAAATTTGGGTGCCCACAATCCAATTATTCTGGAGCACCTTTCTTGTGGCACCAATTGAAGATAATCTGTGGACCATATTGAAACCACCTCTTTCACTCCCAACCGTAAATCACATCTGGTCTTCAATATAGGGGCCCCCCCCCCCAAATGCTTCATTAAATCTCTAACTAACTCTTTTAAAGCATGGTTCTCATATGTAGTTCCAAATAATGGATTTATAACAAAAGGGAAAATCTCTCTCCTATTTCCCTTTCATTGTTGGAACTCCAACCTTGCGTTTCATGTTGGGGGTTGAATACAATATAATATTATTGAGCAAATTAAAATGATTTCCAGGACTAAAAACCTTTTAAGACCTGGCCAAAATTACAATTCCCTACCTCAATGTTCTTTTAGTATCTCCCCAAAATTTGGGATGTGATACAACTATTCGTTGGGCCCCCCCCGAATCTTCTCTCTCAATTTCCACAACTTCAATTTAAAAAAGAAAGTTTTGAGAAGGGGGGGGGGGGGGGGGGGGGGGGCTCCCCTTTCTTTATAACATATTTTATGGGGGAAGACCAAAGGGAAATTCTCTACCATGACCAAATGGGAGGGGGAATAAACCAACCCCTTTTCCCTAAGCAATGGAACCCACACTCTATCCCCCCCAAAGGGTTTTTCCCAAAAGTGCCAATCATCAAAAACCATGCACAAGATAACTTAGTGGTACTTTCCACCCACCGACAGCCATATGTTCCAGGGGGTATTCCAATTTTTTTGGGAAAAATGCGGGGGGACAAGGAACCATGCTTCATTCTGGTGGGGTTTTCCCAATAATAAAAAGTTTTGGAGCGCTGGCCTCTTTTACAGGAAGTAAATTGGGATCATTACAGCTTTTCCCCAGAATTAGCACTCTTAATAAAAATTTTTATGAAAAAAAAAAACCCCTGTTCAGAACTTTTTTTTACATATTTAATTTGGCCCTAAAAAGCTAAGCATTCACTGGAAGGACCCCAAGGCCCCTTCTATTACGGAGGTTATCCGCCGTATAAATTTTATGCGCCTTTGGGGAAATAAGGTTTATTGATCCCCCTTTTTACCTCACAAAAAAACCCTCTATGGGATACTTGGGTTTTTCCCCCAGAATTACTCACCTGAAGGTTTAAACCCTGTATTATTGATTTTAAAGTTTCTTTACCCAAATTGCTCAAAATTATAACCTCGGTTAGTTGTTTACTGTTTTCTGTTTTTTTCTTCCATCTCATCGAACATGTCTGATTTTTACCTGATTAATATCGAATAGTTCTACCATCCTTTTTGTAACCCTTGTAATCATCTTTTATTATATTGATTTTTTATTGTACATGTCAATATCAATAAACATGTTTAAAGAATGGGCCTTGATAGCTGCATTTTACAGCAAAATCCCCCAAAAATTTAAAACATACCCTTGAGCCCCTTTTTTACAATTGTGAAAACAAATGTTGTTAGAAAACCCCAATTTTTTTTGAATGGCCGTAGTATACTGCATTTCCAGCAAAATGCCCCCCAAAAATTTTAAAACATACCCTTTAACCATTTTGAAATTGTGAAGAACAAATGTCTGTTAGAAACCACATTTTTTAGAATAGGGCCTGATTTGCTGCATTTCATGCGCAGACCCAAAAAAAAATTTTATAAAAAATGACTTCTTTGCCACGTTAAAAATTGTGAGGGAAATTGCCATTAGAAGCCATATTTCGTTTCCCAAAAGGGCCCCTGATTTTAGCTGTATCCACGCCCATAAAAACCCCAAAAAATTATAAAAATGACTTCTAGCCACTGTTTAAAAAATTTTGAGGGAAAATTCCACTTTGAAGCCACATTTCTTTCCCAAAAAACCATGATTATACTGTATCTCACAGCACCATGACCCCAAAACCATTGACAATGCGAAAAATTCTAAAGTAAGTGAGTAAATGGAATAAGTTTTGTCATGAAACCTTTTTGTCTTTTTAATCCCTCACAGCAAAAACCCGCAAAAGAACTTTGGGAAATAGAAAAAAAATTCCCGTAAGAAATGTCATTTTAAAAAAAGTTTTTTAAAGGCCATTTCTGTTGAAGAGGAATGTTTAAGTAGACCCAAAAAATCGGTGACCTGGGAAAATTGGGGGCCACAACACATTTGAGACCATGCCTGAAATTTATTTTATGAAAGTCAAAAGATCCACATTTTCTGCGGAAAGCCGATGCGTTTGTCTGTAAGACTCCTCTCGTGTGCGAAAGGGCCCCCCGATATGACCTGGCTGCTGGGGAGGGCAACACCTTATGGGGTAGCTTTCGAGCTTGGGCCCTTCATCATTTTTTTTATACCAAAGTCGATTGGGCCCGGAACACATCCAAAAACACGGGTGAGAGCGCGATAGCGTGCCCATGATTTTAAGCTGGTCTCTGTGTGTTGGATGTGTGCCGATTACTTTCGTTGGTGAGGTGGTAAATAAAGATTCCCAGGGGTACCCATTGGGCTTCTGCACATTGTTGCTGTGCTGCCGGTGGCTATTGGCACTTATGATGTCCACCTAAGTTGTTCCACCGTGACATTTGAAGAAAGTGAAGCAACGCAACAGATGTCTTAGTTGATCAATCACAAGGGCCCATTTCCTGGATTTTACTCCAATTTGGGTGGGGGGAAGGGAAAATGCTGAGTTTGTTTTGTACGGGGGGTCAAGGGGGGTGGCCCCCAGTAAATGTTTTTCATTTTTATGGGGGTTAAAACAAGGTCATGTGGAGGAAATGGGCATCCAAAACACTCATGTGAAGATGGGCCTTATTTTCCCAAGCTCTGGGGGCGAGGGGCACTAGCAAATGATCTTCCTCATCTTCCTCCTCCGCCTCAAATTCGCGCCAACCTCTTTCCAAGGCAGGGACGTCGGTAACGTCAGTGTCCAGGAATACCTCCTCCTCCGCTTCCTCTGGCACAGCTTCAACACAGCCCTGACTTGCCTCAGATGATGCACCCTGAGAGCTGATGCCCCGCCTTGCACTAGCCCTGGACCCCGAACCACTGCCTAATGAAGACCACTGAAATTGTGAAACTGTCGGGCCTTGTGGATTCGATGGAGAGAAAGGCTCCGTGTCCGCATCTGTGTCCATCTCCTCCTCCGTCGCTGGTGGGAGCTGATGTTTTAGAGTGTCCAACGATCGTTCCAGAACTAAGATCACCACAATGCTCATGCTGACAAGGGTATTGTCCGCACTGACCATTTTGGTGGCTTCTTCAAAACTGGCAAGGATGGTGCAGAGCTCTTTCACCTGCCTCCACTCTCGGTGGCTCCACACCCCGAGGTCCGCACCGCTGATTGTCAGGCCATGTGTCACTTAGTACTGCGTAATGGCATTGTGCTGCTGCCACCATCGCTGGAGCATGTGGAGGGTGGAATTCTAGCGTGTTGCCACGTCAACAATGAGATGGTTGACGGGGAGGCCGAGCTGACGCTGCAACGCAGCCAGGCGGGACGAAGCAGGGTGCGATACCAGGGAAGTGCGAACTCAGACTCGAGCCTTCTCAGCAGGCAGTCCAGACCCGGGTAGCTCTTAGAAATTTCTGGACGACAAGGTTCATGACATGTGCCAGGCAAGGGATGTGCTCCAGCCTACCATCTTAAGGGCGGCCAGCAGATTTTGACCGTTATCGCACACCACCTTGCCTGGCTCAAGGTTCTTGTCACCCAGCCAGCGCTCGGTCTCGTTGCGGAGAGCCGTCCACAGCTCCTGACCTGTGTGTGGACCATCTCCAAGACAGATTCATTTCAACACGGCCTGGTGTCTCTGGGCCCGTGATGCCACCAGAGGACCTTGGGGGAAAAAACCCTGCACCATCCCTGCGGTTTTGATGAGCGTGCGCCGAGCCTGAGAGCCACCGTCACCACCAGAGACATCCACCCAGCTCACCCAGTGAGCTGTCACAGAGATATAGCGGCCTTGGCCGTGCTTACTAGTCCACATGTCGGTGGTGAGATGGACTTTTCCGGACACAGATGCAGACAAAGCGCTTGAAATTTTAGATGACCCCGGTGGGTGGCCAGGGCAGGGACGGTTTTGGCAAAGAAATGCTGCTCGCATCTGGTATTGGGGGCAGGCAAGGGCCATGATGTGGCGGAACCCATCTGTGTCCACCAGACGGAAAGGCAACATTTCCAAGGCCAAAAGCCTGGCAATGCCGACATTCAGGCTTTTGGCTTTGGGATGGTTGGGGGTTTAAAAGTTTTTTCTTCTGCTCCCAAACCTGGAAGACAGAAGGCTGGCTGCTAGACTGGCCACTGTACGGCATGCAGGTCGTCAAATGGCGGAGGAGAAGGGGTAGGATGGGTCCTGGTGGTGCGGGTTTGGTATTTCGGGGACGGTGGAGGCTGAAGCGGAGGCTGATTTCCCCGATCATGACTCTGAGAGGGCATGGGCAGCTGAGGAACGCTTGGTGGTGGCGGAGGAGGAGGAGGCGGAGACAGAGGGTTGTGACAGTGGTTGGAAGTCCGGCATCGGGTTGGCCTTTTTTGGCCAAGTGTTTCCTCCATTTCAAATCATGCATTTCGCTGCATTTGACTAGACATGGTGGTGGTGGTTAAACACCTAAGATTCTTGCCTCTACTTTGTGTTTTTAGGCAAAGGGGGCATATGACATCGCTGGGTGAATCAGAGGCTTGCTCAAAGAAGGCCCAGGCTTTGAGAGGTCCTGGACCTTTTTGACGGCGATAAGCGAGGAGCGGGGTTTACGCTGACCGTGGATGGCGGAATCATATCAGCAGACTTGTGCGACCGCCCTCTCCCTTTTTGAGGCGGGAGCCGTACTGACACTACCCCATCGTCTACCTCCTCGTTCCAGTGAAGAAGCGTGCAAGCAAATTCTGCTGAAAAACCCGTTGGATCCGCAATGTCCATCACATCATCAACACAGGTGACTTGTCGTCCTGACATTCTGCATCCAGGAGCTGTGGGCTACAAGCAAGAGGGACTGCAAGGCATTGCCGACCGCCTGGATTTTGCCGTTTTGACCGGCTTCCTTCTCCTCCTCTGATGGCATCAGAAAACTGGGCATTAGAGCAGATAAAATCATCCTTTTTGGGCCCCTTTTGATCTTTTAACATGCCTTCTGCCCCCAAACCGCATTTTGTCATCAAAGAGGTCTTCGAAAATGGATTATCCACAGTGGTGGGTACACGAGTTGACATTTGGGCTGCCTTTCGCTTCATGTTGGATGGATGCTGATAATGTTTGATGACGACATTTGTGGCCGTGACTGGGAGGACGAGGAGGTAAGACTGCTGGATGCAGGTTGTATTAACCACTGAAGAACAGATTGGCGACGCTGTTCATTACTGAGATTCACAGGGCTCTGACCCAGCAATGACAGGCCTGACGGTCCTGCAACCGACGATCCGCTGGCAAGCATGTTGTCGCCAGCACTGGAAGGAGCACCTTCTCTCATACCTCTACCTCCATGTCCTACCCCCCTCTTTGCTCGCTTACCACATGAATTTCGCTCCATGTTCAGAAATATACAAATTTGAGAAGGTTTTGGAAGGTTTTGGAAAGTCTCTTATTAAAAGACGGCAAATCACAGCTATTCTCAAATCCCTAAAATCAAAACAAAATTGCTGGATTCAGATTTAACTGCATGGTGGCTCTATCAACAAAGCTGGCCTGCGCCAAAATGAGAAAAACACGTATCTGAAATGTATAGAGATAATAAACGGTATTTTTGGCACCTATCAATACACCTGTGGTGACTTCAAAATTGCTGGATTCAAATTTAACTGCAAGGTACCTCGATCAACAAAGCATGACTGACCAACAGTGAAAAAAACACCTATCTGAAATGTATACGGATAATAAAAGGTATTTTTGGCACCTATCAATACACCTGTGGTGACATACAAATTGCTGGATTCAAATTTAACTGCAAGGGCCCTCTATCAACAATGCTTGACTGACCAAAAGTGAAAAAAACACGTATCTGAAATGTAAAACGGATAATAAAAGATATTTTTGGCACCTATCAATACACCCGTGGTGACTACAATATTGCTGGATTCAAATTTAATTGCAAGGTGGCTCTATCAACAAAGCTTTGGGCCCGCGCTAAAGTGAAAAAAAACACCTATCTGAAAGTATACGGATAATTAAAAAGGTATTTTTGGCACCTATCAATACACCTGTGGGGTGGGTGACTACAAAATTGATGGATTCAAAATGTAACTGCATGGCTACATACTATCAACAAGTTGACTGACCAAAAGTGAAAAAAACACCTATTCTGAAATGTATTCGGGGATAATAAACGGTTATTTTTTGGCATCCTTTCATTACACCTGTGGTGACTACCATTTGGCTGGATTCAAATTAACTGCTAATGTGTGTGCTCTCTCACTGACTTTACAGCGGGAGATGCTACTTTTAAATTTCTTGCCTATTAGTAACTAAAATCTGCAAATCTAGGCATCTACCTAAGTTCTAAGGTTTCTACAGCTTAAAGTATAGCTGTCATCCTGTGTGAACAAAATGATTAAGTGATTGCTGAGATGTTTGCACAGAGGCAGAAGCGCACGTTCCCACTCCTTTGAGATATGACTAGTCCCGGTTAAGTCGATTGCTTAGGTACTTATCAATTCTTGAGGCCCTTAACAATGGCTAACAACCGACTGGAGTCCGCGGAGTCGATTGCTAACTCTTCAAACTGTCGTGAGCTGAAGGCCTTAACAAACCGGCTGAACGATGTTAGCGAACTCACAACGCAGTAATTTATGGATCCCCCAATGAAGGTAAAAAGGGGGTCCCAGTAAGTTATAAGCCCACCAGAAGGTGGTTATATGTTTTATATTCCAGTTTTTTGGGGAAAAGGTGTGTAGTTTATAATGTCCCCCCAGAGGTATATAGGCAGGTTTTGGATCCACACAAGATAGGTATATTGGCAAGTTATGGCCTCCCCCAGGTAGTACTTTAGGCAGGTTAGGCCCCCAGCCAGGTATAAGCCTGTTTAGGGTCCCCAGCAGGTATATAGGAAGGTTTAGGTCCCCGCAGGTATATTAGGGCAGGGTTAGGTCCCCCAGCAGGTTTTAGGCAGGTTTAGGTCCCCTGCAGGTTATATTGGCAGGTTTTAGGTCCCCACCAGCAGGTATTAGATAGCTTATAGGCCACCACAAGCTCCGTGTATATTTAGGTTGCTGATAGGCATCTACAGCACATATGTAGGTAGTTTATAGCTACTCCTGCAGTATATTAGTTAGATAATAGCACCCCCTCCCGAAAATAACAGAAGATAATAGCAGCCCTCCATGCACATAAAACAGTAGATATTAGCATCCCTCCACTGACATATAACCAGTAGAATAATAGCCCCTCCTCTGACACATATGGACAGTAGATAATAGCCCCCCTCCCTGCACATTATAACAGTAGATATCGCCCCCTCCCTGCACATTATAAACAATAGCTAATTAGCCCCTTCCCTGTCATATAACAGTAGATAATAGACCCCTCCTGCACCAATTGACAGTAAGATTAATAGCCCCCTCCCTGCACATATAACAGATAGAGAATAGCCCCCTCCTGCAAATCAAAACAATAGCTAAATAGGCCCCCTCCCTGCCTTATAACTATAGATTATACAGCCCCCCTCCCTGCACATATAACAATAGATAAAACAGCCCCCTCCCTGGCACATATACATAGATAAACTGCCCCCCTCACCTGACACATATAATACAATAGATACTATGCCCCACCTCTCCTGCCACTTTTACAATAGATTACAGCCCCCCTCCCTCTCATATAACAATAGTAATAGCCCCCAGCATGAATAGCGCTAATTAAAAGTAATACCCTGACAGACTTACCTGACTCACTCCCTGCCGCTGTCGCTGGTCGCTGCTTCTCCGGTCTTTTCTTCCGCGGTTGTGAACATCAAACCAGGAAGCTGCCAGGGGCAGCGTGATGACGCGCACGCGCCTGGGCTGTGCAATCCGGCGCGCACAGAGCCGCCATCCTGAATGTGGCACAGACTACTCCGCGGAGCTCTACTGCTCCGCTGAAGCATCGTAACTGTATGTGCGTCCGGCGGACGCACATTAGTTAGTTCCGACACCGGCCGGCGCCAAGGTCTAAGCCGCTAAGGCGATAGCTTAGCGAATAGGTAGAGGCTTCTTAGCGACCCTAACGATCGGCTAGGCGGGCGGAGGATTGCGGGCGGCGCGGGGGGACTAATAATGACACACACTGAATCATGAACAGGAAGGGCTGTTTCTATGTAAAAACGAATGGTAGATTGGTAATGTGTTTTTCCAGCCAATTTCCACAAGCAATACACATCCCAGTCATGACGTCGCACACACAGCTCACCCTGCTCGTATACTCTATGCCTGATTTGCTGGCGCCAATATGTCAGGAAGGCGCGAAATGGCGTCGAGTATGATTAGATTATGCACAGATTTTTAACCTAAATCTATCGCGTGATCTAAAAAAAGCCGACACACATAAAAACCGTGCGTTTCAAACTTTGTCGATATAATCGTCACCACTATGGTGACATAAAAGAAACCGCGTCTTTTTCACCGCCAATTAATACATTTTTCTCATTGTCAGCATATTTCACAAGCGAAGGTTTATTAACAAGGTTTCCATCTTGTTGTTGTAGGTAAAAAACAGCCAGTGTAACACGTACCAAAGCTCGTATGTTTTTGGGTTGCTCATTTCTTTGCCCAATTTACATCCAGGGTTAATTAAGCGTTGTTTTTGCTGCAGTGGGACTTAAAAAGAAACCGTTTTTTTCACCGCCAAAAAATGAAATTTTTTCTGTAGCATAATTCACAAGCGAAGGTAGAATTACAGTTTTTACTTTGTTGTTGTAGCGTATAAAACACGCCCATTGTAACACGCTACAAAGCTGGTAGTTTTTGGTTGATCCAATTTATTATGCTCAATTTACATCCAGGTGTTATATTAGCGTTGGTTTTGCTGTTGATATGACTAATATATAAACGTCTTTTTCACCTCAAAAAAGACATTTTGCTGTAGCAGAATTCACTATGAAAAGTGCTTTAATTACAAGTTTTTCTCTTGTTGTGTAGTGTAAAAATGACACACATTGTCAACACGCTACAAAGCTGGTTATAGTTTTTGGTCTTCTTCAATTCTTTTGCGCAATTTCATCCAAGGGTTAATAAGTATTTTTGGACTTTTGTATCAGTATAATGAAAACTTTGTTTTTCCACCGCCACAAAGAAGAAATTCTGTTGCATAATTTCATATTCCTGTAGTTAATTTAGCTGTTTGTGCTTTTATTATTCAGTTAAAATACACAGAGTTTTTTAAACGGCACTTACGAAGTCAATTTTTCTCTGCCATTTGTGGAGCGTCATTTTATATCCAAGGGTTACCCAAGCTTCTGTAGTGGGTTCATTTGGAGTCAATACAGGTGTGTATTTATCATATACAGATATCTTTCATCAAACAGTGTCTGTACATTTTAGAAAAACAGACATGTCAGCAGGACGAGGTGGCTGGGCTCTTCACCTGCCCGAGTGGCAGAGGCACAACATTCCTGGAAACAGGCCCACGTCGCCAGCACAAGCAAGGGGACGTCGCAGCTGGGGTCACTCGGTTGAGGCCAACAACTGCCGCGGTCATCTGCGGTCCCTGTGTGTGATTCAGCAACCCAATGGTTCTTGATTGGTTTGATAGTTCATCCCTTCCTTCCAGATGGCCAATCTGACTACCACCAGCCAAGATGTCGGTGGGAACGTAGACACAACTCTTTGTTGGAATGGCCCGTGGAGCGGGTCAGCGGACGCTCACCTGTTCCGCAACACCGCTCCTGTCCCATAAGTGTTCCTCTGCCAGAGAATTTACATGTTGGTCTGGGCTCAAAGCACTTTATATCGAGGATGAACAATTTGAGGGGGCAGTCAGGCAGTACTTGGCAGCGAAGAAACAGGTCAATGGGGCCAATTATCCCATGCTTTCTTGCAGTAGGCGGCAATGTATAAAGATGGTTGAGAGTGGCATGGGAGGTCATGTTGTGAGGGGTCAGTCTCTGCCATACAAGGACGGTGATGAGGACAGCAGTGACGATTGAAACACAAATAGATGATGATGTAGCCGACCACACTTGGGGAAGGTGAGGCAAGGGCTTTCATCATCGTCAGGAGAAGAGAGGGTAGTTTGCACGTCTAGGCAGCGGCGCAAGCCAGCAAGTGGGTCTGTGGCCGTGAGTCTAGCTGGATAGCAGCCGTGTGAGACAGTCGGCGTGCCAAGCGGTCCAAGGGGTATAAAAAAACCTCTGCTTCGCAGGTCCAAGAGAAAGTAGCGGACAGGGGGACACCTCAGCAACGGCAGCGGCGGCCAGTAGCAGTAGTCATCAGTGTGGAGCGGTTGGCGGGTAAAATCAGCGTACTCGGCGGTGTGGCACGTCTTTGGCTAAGATCAGGTGGACCGATTATGGGTATATGTAGATTATTGTAGGCAGAAAGTAAAGCGTGTGGGCCAGGGAGCTAACGATTAGGACCACGGCCCTAGTTCAACACCATGCAGCGTCAGCCATCGGTGGCTGGGAGATACGTGACTCAGATGTAGTGGTTCACCCTGCCGCCGCAGACACAGCACGCAGTATGCGGCCCCAGTTTGGCGCACACAATGCCATTGCAGCCAGTCAAGGATCCCACCACCTCTGTAGAAGGTTTCTCTTTGAAAATCTTTCTCCCGGTCCGATGCTCCTGCCCCTCGCTTTTTCATGGTGCCGGCAGTCGTTTCAGCGAGGGGGTTTGAAAAAGAGACAACAAATGCGGGCCCAAAACCCACCCTAAGGTGCAAAAAGCTGCCCCTTTGTCCTGCCCAAGGGTTTTGGTTTCCTACAGTCCCCCCCTTTCCCCAAAATGGGTTTCTCTGCACCTTTTCAGAGAATAAATGGTTGTCCCCGAACCGAGATGGAGATTTAAAAAACCCGAAATTTTTTTTTTTCCCCAAAAAAGGCAATACCAGAACAAAAATTATGTAAAAACAGGGTGGGCCCAGTCCCTTGGCTTATGGGTTTTTTTTTTTTTTTTGGGTTTTCCAAGGTGGGGCAGCGCGGATTTCGGGAGCTGTAATTACGGTCAGGGCCGTACAGCCCTTTTAAAGGCCCCATTTTTTGGGGGTAAAAGGGCCCTTTTCTGCCCAGGCACCCAAAAAACCCTTGGACGGGAGAGCCGTTTTTTCCCCCAAACAGTTGTCAAACTGCGGCTCCGGGCACCAATTTGTGGGCTTCCTCCCCCCCACCCCCAAACCCCCATCTCACCCTCCACAAGAAATGCCCCTTCATCCCCACATGTTTTTGGCCCCACAGGGGTTGTCACGCAGTTTTCCCCCCGGCTTGGGCCCTCTTTTTTGGAACAAATGTTACACAGGGGGGGACTGCCCCCGCTTTCCATGCAGCAAAAAATCAAATGTGTTTCTTTCTCCGCCCCAAACCCTGAAAAATTTGGGAAACCCTGGGGGCCGGAAAATGGGAGGAACAGGGTTTGTCCGCGCCCCAAACCCGAGGGGGGAGGGTCCTTTGCCCCCGGAAAGGCCCCTTGTGTTCAATTGGGGGTAAAAAGGGTTTCCTTTAAATTTCTTTCCACCGACCCTTCAGAAGATCGGGGAAAAAGGCCCAGAAAAAGGGAAATGCATTTTCATCCTTTTCCTAAAAAAGCCGGAACACCTTCGGTTGCACCCAAACCAAAAACGGCCCCCCCAAAACCACTTGTATGCGTTTGTTTCCATTTTTTTGGAAATTTCCCCAGCCTGCACTTGTTGGCCGACTTTTATAAACGGGAAAAAGGGGCCATTAACGTTTTTTTGGGATGTTCCAGGGGACGGAGTACCCCCCTGTGAAAATTTTTGTGTACCCCAAGGGAAGCTCTTTGCGTGACACCTGCCATTTTTTAAAGGGTCATTCGAGGAGGTCACGTTTTTTGTAGTCGCTAGGACTACAGGGAGAATAATGTCATTCCATTTGCTTCATGTCCTGGAACAGATGTTTGAAAAATTTCCTGGGGGGGGGGACTTGAGACATGGCAAACTACACTCGCGGGCCAAAATGGGGGCGGTTGGGGATCTGAAATGGGGGAGTGGGGGAGGACATTGGAAGCAGAATTTTTGGTTTGGTAAAAAGGAGTGGATTTTTCCCCAGGTGAAAAGAGAGGAGGTGGCCGGACCCATGGATGGGGGTAGAGGGAAAGAAGGGGGAAGACAGGCGATGACCCGCAAGAAAACCTGGCAGTATAATTTGGAAAATGGAGGCAGGTACCCCCTCGGGTCCCCTTGTGCGATGGCCCCCCAGCATGCTGATTTCCTTGGCTAGTGACAGCCGAAAAATCAGAACCCGGCAGGGGATAAATTTTGGGCTCCCCAACCCCTTTTGGGCCCCCTCGTCCCGGAAAAAAAATGGGAGCCTTTTTCCAGCTATTGAAGGGGAGGACAAACTCAAATACTATAGGGAAATCATCCGAAAGTCATTTTGGCCCCCTGCAAAATGTGGCATGCCCCTTTCCTTGCAGGTCTAAACCGGGGGGTTTTCTTGGGCTGGGGTGAGGGGGGGAAAAATGGGGGGGGGAAGGAGCAGTCCCCGCCCCTTTCAGCGAATCTAAGTCTGGGTAAGAAAACTATTCTGATGCCCCCAACCCCCCCTGATGCAACATTGCTGACAGTTTCCCATTGCCCCCCTTCCAAATTTTACCGGGGATTGATATTGCCCCCAAACCCCCACATTTTGGTCTTTGTCCCCACTTTATGACCTTCCATGGTTGCTGCTGCGGGTTTGCCTTTGGACTTCCCCCAATTTGTCATTGTCCCATCTCTGGACCTTAAATGTTTTTGACCCCTTTCCCGCCGTCCCCTTTCCACTATTTTGTCATTGTTCCTCTGGGGCCCTTTAACAAATTTTTTCCACCCCCAGAATGTATTGTGCCATGTCTGCCTTGCTGCTGTTTGCTCCCGGTGACCCCCACACTTTTTCGTTGTGCACTCTCTGCCCCTCATGTGCTGCTGCTGTGACCCCCCCTTTTGGGCATTGTGCCACTCTGTGGCCTAGTACGGGTTTTGCCGCCCCCCGAATTTATTGTCCCATGCCTGCCCCTCATGTGCTTTCCCGTGACCTACACCTGTGTTTTGGGCCACGTTGCCCTCATGCTTTTGTCCCCGTGACTCCAAAACTGTGTCTTGTGCCCAACTCTGTGGCCTATCCAGTTTTTGCCACCCCCAGAATGTCTTTGTGCCATTCGCCTCATTTTGGCCTGAAACCGTCACCTTCCACTCTTGTCATTGTCCCACTCTGTGGCCTACTACGGGTTTTCCCTTTCCTCCAGAATGTCATTGTCCCCCGGGTCGGGCCCTCATGCTGCTGCTGTGGCGGCTGCCTTGGCCCTCCCACCCCGGGTGTCATTGTCCATCTGGGGCCTACCCCCTGTTTTTGCCTCTCCAGAATGTTTGGGCCCTGTTGACCTCTTTTGTGCTGTGCTTTTGATGCCGGTTCTTTTTAAAAACTGTTTTCTTTGTGCCACTTGGGGCCCTACCCCATTTTTTTTGCCCCCTTTTTTAAAATTGTCATTGTGCACTGTTCTGCCCTTTCATGCTGCTTCTGTGGTGCTCCCAAAGGGCCCTTTCCCAAACTTTTTTTTTTCATTTGGCCACTCTTGGCCCCCTTCTCCTTTTTTGCCCCTCCGAATGTTTTTTTGTGAAATTTGGGGCCCTTTATGCTGCTGCTTTCTGCTGTCGTGCCCTCCACACTGTGCCATTGTGCCACTCTGTGGCCTACTCCTGTTTTTGCCACCTCCAGAATGTCATTGTGCCACTGTCTGACCTCATGCTGCTGCTGTGGCTGCTGCCGTGACCTACAAACTGTGTCATTGTGACACTCTGTGGCCTACTCCTGTTTTTGCAAACTCCAGAATGTCATTGTTGCCACTGTCCTGACCTCATGCTGCTGTGGCTGCCGCCGTCACCTCCACACTCTGTCACTAGTGTTGCCACCTGAGCTTTTAGCTTGTTTTTTTCCAGCTGTCGCTGCCATGACTTTATCAGGCTACATTCCCCCCTTCAATTTTTTGGTCAGTTCTGCCCTCTTAAGTGCCCAGGGAATTTTAGAATGAAGCGATTCTAAGAGCGGCGGCAGTCATGTGCGTGTCATACTAAAACACAACATTGTATGAAGACCAAACCAAGCTCTCTCTGCATATTTAAGCATGGCACAACGTTCTACAGCACCCTGCAGGCTCTGTGCAGCCTGGAAATAGCTGTTTTTTCACGTGATTCGTCCCGAAGTAATTTGGACCGAATTTATTTTTGTCGGGAAATTCGGCGAAATGAGCGAACCGAATTTTTGAGAAATTCGCCCATCTCTAGTTATAATGGGTCACTGTCGCGCCTATTCTGATCGGTTGGTTTTTGCCGACCAATGAGAAGAGCTTACAGAATTTGAATTTCTGTATTTCCCGGCAATTTACAATATCGCAATTCCTGTCTCGGCGACAAAAACATTGTTAGGGATTTGATTGATTTATGTTTTTAGAAGGTTTTAGCTCTGTTTCAGATAATGTTTTACACCTAATAAAAATTATTTTTTTAATCATACTCCATGCCGAACGGCGCTGAGAGCCGAGATTTCATTGCACCGTTCTCTCCATTGACTACAATGGGACAAAGTAGCTCGCGCTCTGATTGGCGGAATAGCCAAGCCCCCGCTAGTTCAACCAATCAGCTCTTTTCTGTCTTTTTACTGTATTTTGAACTGTCCCGCATTTTCATTTGATTGGTCAATACTTCTCCATAGGTTATAATGGGTCACTGTCGCTCCTATTCTGATTGGTTGGTTTCTGCCGACCAATGAGAAGAGCTTACAGAATTTTAATTACTGTATTTCCTGGTAATTTTCAATATCCAAATTCCTGATGTTGCACCGTTCTTGATTTTTTGTGGTTGATTTTGTTTATCTATTTTTTTTAGAAGATTTGAGCTCTTTTTCAGATAATTTTTTACACGTAATAAAAAAGTTTTTTTGATTCATACTCCATGCCTCAGGGAGCTGAGAGCTGAGATTTATTTCTTAGCGATTTATATATTTTCCCCTTTAATTTTAGTGACCACTTTTTATACATTTAATTTTTTTAGGACAGCTTTGATTTTCCATTTATTCATTCTTTCATTTAAAGACAATCTTTTGCTTTCACTAAATTTTTTAATGTTTCTGCTTTTTTTCCAGCCTGTCTTGAACGAATAATTTGGGAAGCCCCCCCTGGCCTCACACACTGGCGAGGCAGTGGACTTTAAAAGCATGTGAGCCATCCCCGGGGGCGGCAAATCTTGGCGCTCCGCACGACCTCGCACACTGGCGAGGGGCGGGACACTTTACACCGCATGTATGAGCGCCCTCGGGGGCCCCGACTACATGGGGTGCAACTTTCACGTTCGAGCGCTCGAAAACTTGCGCTCCGACGTGGTGAGCTTCATACATGTCGCCCTTAGTGTTTTTGTGGCTCCTTGATAAAATATTCTATTGAAGAATAAATGGACATTTATTATATTGTGGTCACTATTTCCTAGGTGCCCCCCAACCTGAACCCCATTACTTGTCAGCTTTTTATGAAAAAACCCTGTTTCCTTTAGGGAGACCACGGTTTCTTTTCCCTTTATTTCTGGGTATTTGAATTCCCCTTAAAAACCCTCTTTTGCAATTAGCTGCCTCTTTATTTGCGAGAATACATCTTCCTTTGGTTCTGTTATATTGGTTTCCCTTAGCAGACCCCTTATAAAATTTTTTTATTGTTATTACCCCCAATGTTATTCCCCATAGACTCCAACATTCTTTTCCCCGTATTATATTTTCCCTGTAGTTTTGGCTTTAGACGGGTTTTTTATATAAAGACTTTTCCCTCCCTTTCCGTTTTTTTTTGATCTTTTCCCCGTACCCTGAAAGTTAACCCCCCGTCAAGCTTCATCCCCCATGTTCGTTATCCCCAATGTCAATTTTCTTTGCACATTAAAAATTTGTATTTATTTTATTTGGTGGATTCTGGATTTAAGGAGAAATTCCGGGTCTTTTGGGTTTTTCATTCTTTAAACCTTGTCCTTTTTAAACTATACTCCCCCCCCTCCTTCCCCCATTTTGATTTTTTTATTAACTCCAACTCTCTATGTTTACTTTCTTGCACAATCTTGCACAAAATATGTGTAGTTGCCCTCCACACAGTCTCTAGTTTATATATTCCTCCTATTTCATGGTCAACCTGATCCATGATCTTTTGAACTTGGGTCCCATTTTTTAAAAAAACAAAAATTCTAAAACCCGCCCTCAACTCCAACTGTTAGCCTACTTGCCTCCTTTTCCCCATCTTCGGGGGCCTAAAATTGTTAACACCCTGTTCATTACAAAAAAACTATAGCATCCCCTTTTACAGCACGGGGCGGATTAATTGAAAGGGGGGACACCAAGTGTATAGATAACACAGGTTTCCCCCATTCACAATAGGATAGTCCAGCCCCCCCCCTCCCTGCCACATGACTTCTTCCCAGGTCCGGCCCTAGAAAACTTTTCTATAGAAGTTTATGGGCCTCCCTTTTCGTTACAGGTCCAATGCCAGAACCCGCTGAAAAAAACATCTCTCTAGTGCTTTTAAAAAAGTGTTTAAATGAAGGCCGCCCACAGGCAACAAAAACAAAAAGTCAGAAAATAAAAACGGCTTTGAAGATACTGATATGTATCAGTGTCTGGTTTAAATTAATAAAACAAATAGTGATAGATTCCCTTTAAATACTTTCTATTGAAGCACCTTCTTCCAAGCTACAACCTTCTACAAATACTATCCCAACAACAATGGCGAATCTGGTGACTACGTCCTAGTGTATCTATTGGCTGGGTCTTGTGAGTGCCTTTATATGCCCATATTTTTTGAATAAGTACAGAAGCTCATTTAATGCGGATTCTCACTCTCTCTTAAGGAGATATACGCAGTTATAGGTAAGTTTTAGTCATTTGTGGTTTCAGTAATAATTTGTATACGTGAAACAAAACACAGATATTTACTCTTTAGTGACGCTAAAAAATAATTGGCTTTTTTTTTCAAAAAATGTCTAAATTTTAAAACTGTGTTGTTGCCCATAGCAAACCAAAAAAAAACTCGCTTTTTATTTTTTAAACTGCTCTGGAAAAATGAAAGTGGAGCCCTGATTGGTTTCTGTGGGAGAAAACGACAATCCTACTGTTAGACAATTTTATAAAAGAGGGCCCCTAGCTCTTTTGTCATTGACCCTTGGTTACAGCAAAGTTTCCCGATTTAAGTGGTTTATAAAAAGGGTTTTTTAAAAAGGTTATACGTAAAGATTTAAAGTAGTGAACCCAACAATTTAAGCAGGGCCACCCCCCCCTCCTAGGCAGGGGGGGGGGGGGGGGGTTCCCTTTTGCAATGTCGGTAAAAGATGGGTTAGGATGTCATTTTTCAACTTGATAAATCCTTTTGTTCTCATGGGAGATAAAAATCCCAGAGTTTTGTTATGGGAGAGGAGGAGTTCTGTCTGCTGAACAAACATTATCTAAAAATGTAGGACTTTAGACTCCTCTTCCAATCCAGTTTTGTCTGTTTTTAGATACCATTTACTATTGCCACCAAAAATGCCACAGAACTAGAAACTTATATGAATATGTAGTAGCAGTTTGGTCAACAATTTCATTACTTTGGGAAAGCCTCATGACCTCGAAAAAGTTTGGAGACCTCTTGGTTAGAGCTTAATCATTGTATGAATCCCACTATAGATGTGTACTTGCAGTTGGTCATTCACCTCTTCTACACAGTTTCATGCACAAAATTCCCATAAGTAACATTTAAAAATCAATTAAAAGATCAGTTTTAGGTTTAAAACAGACCATGCATCATAAAACCAAGGATGCTGCCACCTTCAAAACGAAGTTGTAGTTTGTGGACAGTTTAGATCCTAGAATATCCCATGCCAAAAGGTCTCTATGGAAATGTGTGTATCAATGGCAATGTGAATCTGATTCACTATGGTTAAATCACTGACTTTGCACTGACTTAACAGTAAGGATTTGCAGGTTTATATGTTCCTGTGGTTGTGGTTGCCCCCTGCTGCTGCTCTCTCACTATGTCTCTGTGGGTCACACACATCCCTAGCACCTAGATTCTTAAAGAGCTAATGTGCTCCAAATGGACCCTGACTCAATCCAATGCTCAAGCACCCCACGATTCTTAATGACCCAGGCTCCATTACCTTAACCTGTGGACGTGTCTTATCCCTCTTTCCTTTGTCATTAACCTGGCTGGTGTAGTTGATCATGTCTTCTCGTTTGCTGCCAGTCCTGACCTCAGCCTGTCTACTGATTATAAGCAATCCCCACCTTCCTCAACTTTTGACTTGTCTGACTACAATTCCTACCTATTGCATATTACTACAACTTAGTGGCTTCTGCCTAACTACACACCAGCTGTTTCTACAAATCTGGTGATGATCCCTTTTGAGAAAGCCTACATCTCTTGCAGGGGTTGACGGTAATGAAAGCACAATTCCAGGTTTAGCCTCAGCCAAATCTGTAAGAGACCAACTGGGCCCACATCACCTGTTTGCATTATTAGATCGACTGCGTGACTTTTGAATAATTATTGAAGCGTCATGTAGGTGTATGGGAATTCAGCATTGCCATACTCCTACACGATGCTTCAAAAATTATCCATTTACATACAACATTGGCTATGTTATTAGTTCGGTTTCAACATTGTATGACAATGGGTACATCATCATACAGAAGCATCTTTATAACACTAATACTGTCCAGTGTAATGGCATGGTGGACATTTGGTGGCCCTTTGACCATGTGAAGCCGTATTTGTATAACAACGTAGTTCCATTGCAACTTTATATCCAAGGCTATTCCATATGTATATCAAGGGCAACTTTCATCCATAACAATATACGCACTTGACTGTATATCCATGTCAATATGTCTGCATCACTGTTTCTGTTTCAGAGGCAACATATATACACATGTTGCAAGTTTTTATTGTAGCACTTGCAGATATGTATCCTTATCAATAAGTGTATCAATAAGTGTATCGAATGTAAAATGCAAATGAATCTATGATAAAACATCTATACATGGAAATATATATAACTATAACTTAGAGACATAAAATCTATCTCTGGTAGTACATAGAAACATACATACTTACCAAGATATGAATCCTGAATTATGGGACATTTTCAGTTCCTACCCAGAGATGGCCATAAAACAGTACTCAGTGGTCAATCTAATGCCAATTAATTTAATTCCCACCAACGGTGGGAAAGACCCAAGAATTGGGGCTGTCAGTAAGTATAAAACAACTACAAACAACGGCTGCCTCAAAAGTAAATTACATAAAATAACATTTTTATTATATCCACATAAAACATACTGTATAACAAAAACGGAACCACTTGTTGTAAAGAGGAACCACTTCTGAAGAAAGGACACCAAACAGTTGGATATACATAAAAGATACTAACAACCTTCAAGACATCCCAAATTCTACACACCTCCCAACTAATACATCACTATAAAGTAACAATGTACATATATACATAACTCTGCCATTAAGTAACCCCAGTGCAATAAATTCAATACAACTTAATGAAAAGTAATCCAAAGGGGGGGGGAGGAAGAAAAAAGTTAAAACGGAAACCCCGCATGCCATTTGGTGTCCCCATTTCAGAAGTGGTTCCTTTTTACCACCATGTTTCTATACTTTATGTTCGATTGGCCCGGGGCCCCG